>JAENJI010000671.1:0-12999 GCA_018901935.1 Pugionium cornutum
CCAAGCGGTACTGCCGGACCTTCGACCAACCGGGCTGGACCGATCAACATTGCCGGCGGAGAGGCCCAAACCTCCGGCCCAACTGGAGGCGATGTGGATGACACCGCCGGTCCAATTGGTGACGCTGCTGGCTCCGGAGTCAACTTGGCCGGCTCAGAAGACATTCCGGCCAGTACCTCGCACAGTCCCACCGGTACAGCCAATCCAGCCGAGTGCACGGGCATTTCAACATCTACACAAGAAGACTCGGACAAGATAAGCTACCAGCTTCAGGACATGCATCTAGAGGAAGTCTCTACACAAGTGGTGCCACCAGGAGCAATGACAAGGAGCAGATCAAGGGCGCTCTTCCACAAATTCAGCTTGTGGGTCGAAAAGCTCCTAGAAGATGATCGACAAGGGACATTGGGCCAGAAGTGCAAAGAAGAGTCTAAAGGGTTCTCAAAATTGTAAGGGACTTCAGAGACTTGGGCTTTAGTGGCAAGAGAGGTCAGGGCCCAAAGATTCCTAACCCTACTCCAAGTCGAAGACTAGGAGCAAGGCGCGTGCATGCCACAAGGTCGGCCACCTTCCATTTCTTGGCCGTGAGGTAAGAGAGGAAAGTTTTCAAATTGGATATTTGCCTCTTTCTGTTTTGCTCCTGGTAATCCAATGTATTCCAAGTTGAGTTATGTCATGCATTATGCTTCATTTATAAGCATTTACTCAAGAAGCACCACTTATCAGTGTATTATGATTATTTTAACTAGCTGATCAACTTGACATGCCTGTGCTAAATCGGATTTAAATTTTAATTTAGAGCTCAAAAGGACATGAGTCCAATGCCTACGTTAAGCTATCTCAATTTTCTATATTGTGACAACATTTGAGACTGAAAGAGGCTCTAAAAAGCCTACTAGAAATCCAATGTATCCGGAACTGCATTATGCCATACATTATGCTTTATTTATAGGCATTTCCTCAATGAGCACCAATGATCAGTTCAGAATGATTATTTTATTGGGCAATAAACTTGACATGTCCGCACTAAATTGTTAGTAACTTTTGATATAGAGTTTGGAATGACACGAATCCAACACTCACGTTAAGCTAGCTGAAATTTCTATATTATGACAAACTTTACCACCAAAATAGTTACGAAAAAAGCCAACAAGTAATCAATATATCCCAAACTGCATGATGCCATGCATTATGCTTCATTTATAAGCCTTTACTCAAGGAGCAACAATGATCAGTTTATAATGATAATTTTTACTAGCAGATCAACATTACATGTCCACACTAAATCATCTTTAACTTTTGATTTAGAGCTCAAAACGACATGAGTCCAACGCCCATGTTAAGCTAGCTCAATTTTCTATATTGTGACAACATTCGAGACTGGAAGAGCTACGACAAGGCCTCCAAGTAATGAAATATATGTCAAACTGCATGATGCGATGAATTATGCTTCATTATAAGTGATGGGGACATCACGTCGTATCGCCAGCCAGGAGACCAGACTGGCCGACCAGGGAGCTTGCCCGAGACAGCCAGGCCATTTGGCACATCTTCCGGCCCAAGCGGTACCGCCGGACCTTCGACAACCCGGGCTGGACCGATCAACATTGCCGGCGGAGAGGCCCAAACCTCCAGCCCAACTGGAGGCGATGTCGATGACACCACCGGTCCAATTGGTGACGCCGCCGGCTCCGGAATCAACTTGGCCGGCTCAGAAGACATTCCGGCCAGTACCTCGCACAGTCCAGCCGGTACAGCCGATCCAGCCGAGTGCACGGGCATTTCAACATCTACACAAGAAGACTCGGACCAGATAAGCTACCAGCTTCAGGAAATGCATCTAGAGGAAGTCTCTACACCAGTGGTGCCACCAGGAGCAATGACAAGGAGCAGATCAAGGGCGCTATTCCACAAATTCAGCTTGTGGGTCGAAAAGCTCCTAGAACATGATCGACAGGGGACATTGGGCCAGAAGTGCAAAGAAGAGTCGAAAGGCTTCAAAAAAATGCAAGGGACTTCAGAGACTTGGGCTTTAGTGGCAAGAGAGGTCAGGGCCCAAAGATTCCTAACCCTACTCCAAGTCGAAGACTTGGAGCAAGGCGCGTGCATGCCACAAGGTCGGCCACCTTCCATTTCTTGGCCGTGAGGTAAGAAAGGAAAGTTTTCAAATTGGATATTTGCCTCTTTCTGTTTTGCTCCTGGTAATCCAATGTATTCCAAGTTGAGTTATGTCATGCATTATGCTTCATTTATAAGCATTTACTCAAGAAGCACCACTGATCAGTGTATTATGATTATTTTAACTAGCTGATCAACTTGACATGCCTGTGCTAAATCGGATTTAAATTTTAATTTAGAGCTCAAAAGGACATGAGTCCAATGCCTACGTTAAGCTATCTCAATTTTCTATATTGTGACAACATTTGAGACTGAAAGAGGCTCTAAAAAGCCTACTAGAAATCCAATGTATCCGGAACTGCATTATGCCATACATTATGCTTCATTTATAGGCATTTCCTCAATGAGCACCAATGATCAGTTCAGAATGATTATTTTATTGGGCAATAAACTTGACATGTCCGCACTAAATTGTTAGTAACTTTTGAAATAGAGTTTGGAATGACACGAATCCAACACTCACGTTAAGCTAGCTGAAATTTCGATATTATGACAAACTTTACCACCAAAATAGTTACGAAAAAAGCCAACAATTAATCAATATATCCCAAACTGCATGATGCCATGCATTATGCTTCATTTATAAGCCTTTACTCAAGGAGCAACAATGATCAGTTTATAATGATAATTTTTACTAGCTGATCAACATTACATGTCCACACTAAATCATCTTTAACTTTTGATTTAGAGCTCAAAACGACATGAGTCCAACGCCCATGTTAAGCTAGCTCACTTTTCTATATTGTGACAACATTCGAGACTGGAAGAGCTACGACAAGGCCTCCAAGTAATGAAATATATGTCAAACTGCATGATGCCATGAATTATGCTTCATTATATGTGATGGGGACATCACGTCGTATCGCCAGCCAGGAGACCAGACTGGCCGACCAGGGAACTTGCCCGAGACAGCCAGGCCATTTGGCACATCTGCCGGCCCAAGCGGTACCGCCGGACCTTCGACAACCCGGGCTGGACCGATCAACATTGCCGGCGGAGAGGCCCAAACCTCCAGCCCAACTGGAGGCGATGTCGATGACACCACCGGTCCAATTGGTGACGCCGCCGGCTCCGGAATCAACTTGGCCGGCTCAGAAGACATTCCGGCCAGTACCTCGCACAGTCCAGCCGGTACAGCCGATCCAGCCGAGTGCACGGGCATTTCAACATCTACACAAGAAGACTCGGACCAGATAAGCTACCAGCTTCAGGACATGCATCTAGAGGAAGTCTCTACACCAGTGGTGCCACCAGGAGCAATGACAAGGAGCAGATCAAGGGCGCTCTTCCACAAATTCAGCTTGTGGGTCGAAAAGCTCCTAGAACATGATCGACAAGGGACATTGGGCCAGAAGTGCAAAGAAGAGTCGAAAGGCTTCAAAAAATGCAAGGGAATTCAGAGACTTGGGCTTTAGTGGCAAGAGAGGTCAGGGCCCAAAGATTCCTAACCCTACTCCAAGTCGAAGACTTGGAGCAAGGCGCGTGCATGCCACAAGGTCGGCCACCTTCCATTTCTTGGCCGTGAGGTAAGAAAGGTAAGTTTTCAAATTGGATATTTGCCTCTTTCTGTTTTGCAGGGTAGGATTTAGATTATTTACATTTTTGAGTCAAAGACATTTATGAATAGGTTATTTTTTGGTTATGCACTTTTGTAAGTTTTTCATTTGTGCACTTTTGTAAACTTTGCATTTCTTTTCTTGAGTCGACCCTAGAAGGTCAAGCTGTCGAGCATATTAATAAGGCTCCTTCAGTATTGTAGTTCGACAACCTTTTTGATAATTAATAAAGTGCAAATTTTCTTCTACAAGTTTTTCTCTCTAAAAGACTTGTGCGCTTAGAACCTAGTCGAGACCAGCTCTCCTAGCTCTAAGTTTGTGATTTATCACGAGGTTCATCACCCCTCGTGTGGTTCACTTCACCCTTCCATCCCATACCAATTAGAAAACCTCCATCCAGAAGCTTAAGGTCGAGTATCTCACCTAAACTTCTCCAAACAGCCCACGCGCATCCAAGCCTTGAATCGAGGCTTGTATCATTTTGGTAGCAGAGCTTAAAGCTCCTAAACCAGGTTGTTTCTATCCTTTAATTATTTTTGTTTCTAGTTCTTGCATTAGCTTAAGTCGCATTCAAGAAAAATAAAAAATAAAATAACATCAAACTCAAACCGAATGCATCTAGCTTCTACGTGCATCACTAGGGCTTAGATCCATTCTTGTATTGCAATTTTTGACGTTCCTTTTTGTTCGAATCATATTTCTATTATTATTAAGTTAAATTAAAAAGAAAAGAAAAAGAAAATAGGAATAACACCAATAGAAATCGATCAAGACAGCTAGCACTAGTTGCTAGAAAGTTTCCATTTTTTTTTCAAATCTACCGTTTTTTCGAATTTCCTTTTTCCCAGTTTTTCCTTTTTGCATTTTTTCGAATTCTTCTATATAAGGAACCCTCCTAATCGATTCTAGGAGCAGAGTAACTTGTTCTTTTCTTTGTAGTACGCAATGGCAGAAGAAAATCGAGATGCAGCCAAGGCCATGATGGCCATGTTCACCACCCTCCAAACGCAACTCACATCAATCGGCGAGAGGTTGGAGCGCGTGGAGAGGCCTGTGAGATTCCAGGCCATAAGGCACGTGATGGCTGAGCAACACCGTGCTGAGGGTCCTGAGCACCCTAGGACACGGCACGAACAGGAGTAGCCCCAGCCGGATGGAGATGAGGACGCACAGCCTCATGGCTATCACCCTAGGCCGAGAGGACCTCCACGGCAACCAGAAGCAGAAGGCAATGGCTTTGAGCCATATGGTCATCACCAGAGACCAAGAATGCCTCCTAGACATCATGAGGATGGAGATGAATACATCTACAACCGGGTAACTCATCGTGATGTCAAATTAACACCTCCTAGTTTTGCAGGAAAAGTAGACCCCGAAGCCTATCTTGATTGAGAGAGGAGGATGGATCACATCTTCGATCACTACAACCAACCAGGCCCTAGGAGAGTCTCCATGGCAGTAGCACAACTCACGGACAATGCACTCATCTGGTGGGATCGTGAGGTGTCTGACCGAAGGAGGAAAAGGTTGAGGCCAGTAGACTCATGGGTTGACATGAAAGACCTCATGAGACAAAGGTTTGTTCCACCTTATTTTCATAGAGATTTGCAACGACGTTTTCGTACTCTTAAGCAGGGTACCAGATCAGTAGATGAGTAATATGAAGATTCTGAGAGAGTAAGGAATAGGCTGGAACTCAATGACGATGAGGAGGCTTTGATGGCACAGTTCTTGGATGGACTACAAGAAAGAATCAGCCGCAAGGTGGAAAGGCAAATCTACAATGACTTCAAGGACTTGTTCCACAAATCTGTCCAGGCTGAGCAGCACATCAATTGTAAGAACCAAGACATCCGCAGCAAGCCTATGACACATTGGGCACCAAGCAACATTCCCAAGCCCGTAGAAAAAGGCAAAAGCATAGGGATCGAGTCACGGTTCAAGAGGAAGCCTCTTGAGCCAACCCGTGACCAGAGAGAGCCTAGTAAGTCCTCTAACCCTCAAAGATCACGTGACATCACTTGTTTCAAGTGTAGGGGTCGCGGCCACATCTAAAGAGAGTGCCCAAACAACCGGGTCATGCTGATTACGGAGGCTGGAGAGTATGAATCCCAAGATGAAGAGGACTATGAACCAAAAGGAAAATACGGTGACATTGAGTACCCTGATGTGGGGGAAGTGCTGGTCACTAGACGCATTCTCAGTGCAATGGTGGATCCTTCAGAGACCATCCAAAGGGAGAACATCTTCCACGCCGTTTCACCATCAAGCGCAAGGTATGTAACCTCATCATAGATGGTGGTTCTTGCACTAACGTTCCTAGTGCGTACATGGTTGATAAGCTATGTCTAGAGAAGACAAGGCACCCTCGACCATAGTAGACTGAGATGGCTCGATGACAAAGTGGAGCTCAAGATCCATGAGCAAGTCACTGTGCCATTCAGTGTGGGCAAGTACCAAGACCAAGTAGTGTGCGACGTGGTGCCAATGCAAGCTGGCAATCTTCTGCTAGGAAGGCCATGGCAGTTTGACAAGGAGACCAGGCATGATGGACGAACCAATCTCTACACTTTTGTGCATGACAAGAGAAAGGTCAGCCTAGCTCCTCTCACACCTGCCCAGGTACATGAGCTTCAACAGCAAATGAGTAAGGAAAAGAAGCTCATTAAATCTAATTTTCTTATTCAACCAAGTCATGTCCGGAGAGCTTTAGCCTCGAAGGATTTAATGCTACTAATGGTTTTCAAAGAAGTGTTGAATGTAGAAAAAGAACAGGTAGAGCTACCTCCTGAAGTAGCAGCTCTCCTCAACAAGTTCCAGGATGTGTTCCCGGAAGAGATACCAGCAGGCTTGCCTCCCCTACGAGGCATAGAACACCAGATCGACCTCGTGCCCGGAGCAGCCTTGCCCAACCGGCCAGCCTACCGGATGAGTCCAGAGGAGTCCAAGGAGAAAGTCAAGGAGCTCCTGGAGAAAGGCTATGTTCGAGAGAGCCTCAGTCCATGTGCTGTGTCAGTGCTACTAGTGCCCAAGAAGGATGGGACTTGGCGAATGTGCGTGGACTGCCGAGCAATCAACAACATCACAGTCAAGTACCGGCATCCGATATCACGGCTGGATGACATGCTAGATGATCTGAGTGGAGCCACGATCTTCCCCAAGATAGACCTCAAGAGTGGATACCACCAGGTCAGGATGAAGGAAGGTGATGAGTGGAAGACTGCTTTCAAGACAAAGCAAGGGCTCTACAAGTGGACAGTCATGCCATTCGGCTTGACTAATGCCCCAAGCACCTTCATGCGCCTTATGAACCAAGTTCTTAGGGTGTACATCAGTAAGTTCATTGTAGTTTATTTCGATGACATTTTAGTTTATAGTAAGTGCTTAAGGGATCACCTCACCCATCTTGAGTTGGTGCTTAAAACCCTTCGACAAGAAGAGCTTTATGCCAATCTCAAGAAGTGCATCTTTTGTACTGATAAACTTGTCTTCTAAGGTTTTGTTGTAAGTTCACAGGACTTACAGGTTGATGAAGAGAAGATTCGAGCCATACAAGAATGGCCAACACCAAGCAACATCAGCCAAGTAAGGAGTTTCCACGGTCTGGCCAGCTTCTATAGGAGGTTTGTTCCCAACTTCAGCAGTATTGCCTCACCATTGATGGCAGTAGTGAAGAAGAACGTGGGATTAAGCTGGGGAAAAGCTCAGGAAAAGGCATTCCAGCCCTTGAAGGACAGCCTTACGCATGCACCAGTGCTCGTCCTGCCCGACTTCAACAAGACGTTTGAAGTGGAGTGTGATGCCTCTGGAATAGGCATAGGAGCAGTGCTAACCCAAGGAGGAAGGCCAGTAGCATACTTCAGTGAGAAGCTAGGTGGTGCTTCACTCAACTACCCCACCAACGACAAGGAGCTCTATGCCTTAGTCCGAGCATTGGAGACTTGGCAGCATTACTTGTTGTCCAAGGAGTTTGTGATCCACACTGATCACGAGACTCTCAAACACCTCAGAGGGGAAACCAATCTCAAGAGGAGACATGCCAGGTGGATGGAGTTCATAGAGACCTTCCCGTACGTCATCAAGTACAAGAAGGGCAAGGACAATGTGGTAGCCGATGCACTATCAAGGAGGTTTGCCTTGATATCCACCATGGAGGCAAAGGTCCTAGGATTCGAGCACATCAAGGACCTATATAAGGATGATCCTGAGTTTGCTGAGAGCTACAAGGAGTGTGGCACAGGCAGTCATGGCAAGTTTTACATCCATGAGGGATTCTTGTTCCGAGAGAGAAGGCTGTGCATACCACAAGGATCATTACGAGAGCTTATCATCCGAGAAGCTCATGGAGGAGGACTCATGGGCCACTTTGGTGTCAACAAGACTCTAGCAGTGGTCAAGGAGCACTTCTACTGGCCACACATCAAAAGGTCAGTAGAAGCCCATTGTGCAAGGTGCATCACTTGCAAAAAGGCGAAGTCCCGAGTGCACCCTCACGGGTTGTATCTCCCACTGCCCATACCTACACATCCATGGGTGGACATCTCAATGGACTTCGTTCTAGGTCTGCCCAAGATCAACCACAAAGATGCAATCTTTTTCGTGGTGGACAGATTCTCCAAGATGGCACATTTAATTCCGTGTGCCAATGTTAATGATGCCACACAAACAGCCGAGCTGTTCTTCAGGGAGATAGTACGGCTTCATGGAGTGCCAAGGACCATCGTATCAGACAGGGACACCAAGTTCCTCAGCCATTTCTGGAGGACCCTTTGGAGGAAACTACGCACGAAGCTGCTCTTCTCTACCACCTACCACCCTCAAACCGATGGCCAAACTGAAGTAGTCAACCAGACATTGTCAACTCTTCTCAGGACTAAACTAGGGAAGAACCTCAAGACTTGGGTAGAGTGCCTACCATTCATAGAATTCGCATACAACCGAGCCGTGCACTCTGCAACCAAGAAGACCCCCTTTGAAGTAGTATACGGCTTCAACCCTCTCACACCATTGGAGCAAATGCCACTGCCACCAGCAGAGATGACCAACCTCAACGGAGCATCCAAGGCGGAGTTCATAAGGAAGTTACACCAGAAGGTAGCAGAGAACTTGGAGAAGAGGACCGGGCAGTACGTGACTCATGCCAACAAGGGAAGAAAGGAGGTGATTTTTCAACCAGGCGATTGGGTGTGGCTACACCTAAGGCAGGAGAGGTTCCCCAACCTAAGGAGTTCCAACCTAGCACCAAGAGGAGATAGACCATTCAGAGTGCTGGAGAGGATCAACAACAACGCCTACCGGATCGAGCTCCCAGGTGAGTTTAATGTGTCTAACACGTTCAACGTAACTGACTTAGCCCCTTTCCATGCAGCGAACCAGTTTTGAGGTCAAAACCTACTGAAGAGGGAGGGGATTATGGGGACATCAGGTCGTATGGCCTTCCGGGAGACCAGACTGGCCGACAATGGAGCTTGCCCGAGACAGCCGGGCCATTTGGCAAGTCTGCCGGCCCCAAGTGGTACCCCGGACCTTCGACCAACCGGGCCGGACCGATCAACATTGCCGGCAGAGAGGCCCAAACCTCCAGCCCAACTGGAGGCGACGTGGATGACACTGCCGGTCCAATTGGTGATGCCGCCGGCTCCGGAATCAACTTGGCCGGCTCAGAAGACATTCCGGCCAGTACCTAGCATAGTCCAGCTGGTACAGCCGATCCAGCCGAGTGCACGGTCATTTCAACATCTACACAGGAAGACTCGGACCGGATAAGCTACCAGCTTCAGGACATGCATCTAGAGGAAGTCGCTACACCAGTGGTGGCACCAGGAGCAATGACAAGGAGCAGATCAAGGGCGCTCTTCCACAAATTCAGCTTGTGGGTCGACAAGCTCCTAGAAGATGATCGACAAGGGACATTGGGCTAGAAGTGCAAAGAAGAGTCCAAAGGCTTCACAACAATGCAAGGGACTTCAGAGACTTGGGCTTTAGTGGCAAGAGAGGTCAGGGACCAAAGATTCCTAACCCTACTCCAAGTCGAAGACTAGGGGCAAGGCGCGTGAATGCCACAAGGTCGGCCACCTTCCATTTCTTGGCCGTGAGGTAAGAAAGGTAAGTTTTCAAATTGGATATTTGCCTCTTTCTGTTTTGCAGGGTAGGATTTAGATTATTTACATTTTTGAGTCAAAGACATTTTATGAATAGGTCCTTTTTTGGTTATGCACTTTTGTAAGTTTTCCATTTGTGCACTTTTGTAAACTTTCCATTTCTTTTCTTGAGTCGACCCTAGAAGGTCAAGCTGTCGAGCATATTAATAAGGCTCCTTCCAGCATTGTAGTTCGACAACCTTTTTGATAATTAATAAAGTGCGAATTTTCTTCTACAAGTTTTTCTCTCTAAAAGACTTGTGCGCTTAGAACCTAGTCGAGACCAGCTCTCCTAACTCTAAGTTAGTGATTTATCACGAGGTTCATCACCCCTCCTGTGGTTCACTTCACCCTTCCATCCCATAACAATCAGAAAACCTCCATCCAGAAGCTTAAGGTCGAGTATCTCACCTAAACTTCTCCAAACAGCCCACGCGTATCCAAGCCTTGAATCGAGGCTTGTATGAATAAGCATTTACTCAAGTAGCACCAATGATCAGTTTAGAATGATCATTTTAACTGGCCGATCACTTGACATGTCCACAGTAACTCGTCCATAACTTTTGATTTACTGTTCAAAATGACATGAATCCAACGTACATGTTAAACTAGCTCAGTTTTCTATATTGTGACAATATTTGACACTGAAAGAGCTACGATAAGGCCTCTAAGTAATCCAATGAATCCCAAACTGCACGATGCCATGCATTATGCTTCATTTATAAGCCTTTGCTCAAGGAACATCAATGATCAGTTTGGAATGATTATTTTAACTGGCCGGTAAACTTGACATGCCCGCACTAAATTGTTTGTATCTTTTGATATAGAGTTCAGAATGACACGAATCCAACATCAACATTAAGCTAGCTCAATTTTCTATATTGTGATAAAATTTAATACCAACATAGCTACGAAAAAGCCTCCAAGTAATCCAATCTATCCGAAACTGCATGATGCCATGCATTATGCTTCATTTATAAGCCTTTACTCAAGGAGCACCATGATCAGTCTAGCAGATCAACTTTATATGTCCACACTAAATCGTCCCTAACTTTTGATTTAAAGCTCAAAATGACATGTTTCCAACGCCCATGTTAAGCTAGCTCAATTTTTTATATTGTTTCAATAGTTGAGACTAAAAGAACTACGACAAAGCCTACAAGTAATCAAATGTATTTCAAACTGCGCGAGTGCAGACATGACAAGTTGATAGCCCAGTTAAAGTGATCATTCTAAACTAATCATTAGTGCTCCTTGAGTAAGGCTTATAAATGAATCATAATGTATGGTATTATGCAGTTTAAGTTAGATTGGATTACTTGAAGGCTTTGTGGTACCTCTTTCAGTTTTAAATAATGTCACAATATAAAAAATTGAGATAGCTTACCGTGGGTGTTAAATTCATATCATTCTAAACTCTAAATAAAAACTTACGGACGATCTAGTGCAGATATGTCATGTTGATCTTTTTTTGTCACATTAAATTAGACACAAAAATTTATCTGGTCAGGAAGATACAATTTGTATCTTCAAACCAGACTGGTATTGAGGTGCTAATATACAAAAAACAGAGTTCCTCTTTCTCGCTTCTCTGGCTAGTGTGTCAGCATGGCAGTTGTTCTCCCTTGCTGCATGGTTCAGGGTGAATTCTGGGAAGTTCTTCCGTAGCTCTTCAAATTCGTCTGGTTCTGTAACTATGCTGATTAGATCAGTTGAGTCCGTGTAGAACCTTGTGCAGTATCGTTGCAATCTATGCAAGCTCCTCATTGCCCATCTTAGGCCATGAAACTCCATATGAAGTGGAGATAACCCTCTGTGAGTTCCCTTCATGCCCACGTTTGGCGTGCTGGTGGGCAAAGGAAAAGGGTGTGGTTGATACATTCAGTATCATAGCCACAAATTTCACATGTCGCTTCATCTCGTATATGACGATAATGTAAGCTCCCATGAGTAGGTAATGCCCCAGAGAGGGATTGCCAGAGGAAATGTTGTAATTCCTTCCGAAGTTTTTGCTTCCAGACCGCCTCCCTTAGAGGATTGATAGTTGGTCCTTGTTGTGGGAGCTGCCCATGTGGTAATCCCCATTTCTGGAGGGTCTCATATCCTGACTTAACCGTATAATTTGCCGTATTCGTGAAATACCAGCAGAATTTGCGATGGCTCAACCTGGTAGCTATCGTCATGGATGATATTATTCGTACATCCTCCTGAGTAAAGTACTTCTTTAGTTCTTGGCTTTTCCAGCGTCCGCATTCGATGTCGACCAGTTCTGCTATTTCAAGGTCTGGGTATCGGGATTTGTAACAATTGTTTGGTGGTCTTGGGGATGTGTCAGGGATCCATGGGTCAGTCCAGACGTTGACATTTTCATGGCAGCCAATGATTCTCCTCTCCCCTTTTTCTACCAGGTCTCGGGCAGACAGGATGCTTCTCCATGCATAGGAGGCACGGTATGGTTTGCTTGCTTCGAAGATATGGTGATCCTTGAAATATCGTCCCTTCAAGACTCTGGCTACCAAGGATTGTGGATGTTGTTCCAGTCGCCAGAGTTGCTTAGCTAATAATGCTTTGTTAAAGTCTTCGATTTTCCTGAAACCGATCCCCCCCTCTGTTTTGGGGAAACAAAGTGTTTTCCACGGGATCCAGTGGTTACCTGATATATTCCCTCCCCTTGCCCACCAAAAGTTGCTGATCGCACTTGTTATCCGTTTGCACAGGGATTTTGGGAAGAGAAAATATGACATCACATATGTGGGGATAGCCAATGCAACTGATTTTATCATGATTTCCTTTCCTCCACGCGAGAGGAGTTTTGATGACCACCCATTGATTTTTCGTTGTATTTGGTCCCTCACATATGCAAAAATGGATGCTTTTGACCCTTTGAGGTTTTCTGGTATCCCTAAGTATTTCCCCATTCCTCCGGTACCTTGGAAACCCGATATCAGTTTTATGGCTGTTTGGGTTGGGATAGGTATTTTCTTCCCAAATACAATGGTCGACTTATCATAGTTTATCTGCTGCCCTGAGGCCTTGCAGTAGTTGTCCAATATCTTGGAAAGTGCGGTACATTGGTGTACCGATGCTTCGCAGAAAAACAGGCTGTCGTCTGCAAAGAGAAGGTG
>JAENJI010000672.1:0-48335 GCA_018901935.1 Pugionium cornutum
TTGATATTAATTTGGTTAGAGAATAAATATAATTTATTCAACTAACAAAAAAATATTATTACATATCACTGATATTAATTTGGTTAGAGAATAAATATAATTTATTAAACTAACCAAAAAATACAATTATATTTGCAAAAACAATAATTTTTATTTTTTAAAATTGTTTATACGTTAATTTATAAATAATTTCAAATAAATATAAATAGATTTAAGTTACTAATGTAATCTCTAATATATTATTTGAAAAATATTTTAATGAAATAATTTTACTTTAACGTGTTATTAACAAAACCATGCTAACGTGTCATCACTAAAGTAAATTTCAAATAAATATATAAATGAGTTTAACTTATTAGAATAATTACAAGTATATCATTGTTATTAATTTGGTTATATAATTAATATATTGTATTAAACTAACAAAAAAAACTATTAAATTCATAAAAAATAATTATTTTTCTTTTCTTACTTTGTATATACAAAAATTAATGTTAAAAGTAATTTTAAATAAAAGTTAAAATTATATAAATATTTAATTTATATTTACTAATAAAATATAATTTACAAATATTTTTCCCACGCATGGAGTGGGTATAAATCTAGTATAATATTGGTTGATGAAATATATGTCACAATTGAAAAGTAAAAAATGTTGGAAGTATTTAATAAGACTTTCCCAAGCAAAACGTTAAGTGAATAATAACCAACACTTTTAAAACGGATTCATGTTCAAAACTGTTCAAAACAACAGGGGGAATTGGTTTCAAAAATGTAGCTGATTTCAATAAAGTTTTGTTGGCAAAATAGTTATGGCGGTTGCAAAAATATCCCCAATCACTCGTTGCAAAACTCCTGTAGGGACGGTATTTTAAAAACTGCCATGTATTCCAAGCAAAGAAGCCATACCGGCCCTCATACAGCTGGAGAAGTATTTTATCGGCCCGAGACCTATTAGAGAAAGGGACAAGGGAAAATAATAGGAACAAATGATGACGCAAATGTATGGTCGGATCCATGGATCTCATATACGTTCTCCAGACCACCTAATAACCTTAACCAACCTCGGCTTCCCGAGCTAAGGATAGCAGACTTGGTAGAGGCAGAGAATAGAAGGTGGAAGCTTCAGAAGCTAAAAAGGCACTTTCCGGAGGAGGATGTAAGGCTCATCACCTCCATAACTAGGTCCACCCGACTGAACTGAAATCAGTATTGTTGGCTTTTTACGAAGAAGGGAGAATACACAGTGAAATCGGACTATGAGACCCTTCAGAAGTGGGGGTCAATAAGGAAACAACTCCTAATTCAGAGACCGTCTATCAATCCACTCAAGGAGGCGATCTGGAAGTACCGAATCTCGAGGAAAATCCAACACTTCCTCTGGCAATTCCTAGCAGGGGCATTACCTACCCATGAGCGACTCCACTATGACATATACGAACTAATGGCACATGCGAGATCTGTGGACACGATACAGAAAGTATTAACCATGCTTTATTCATATGTCCGCCGACACGACAAATGTGGGCAATATCACATATCCCCTCAGCCCCCTCGATCTTCCCCCTCGACGGCTTCTATGGAAATTTGGACTATCTCCTTCGGCGGCCGATGAAAATGTACACCACGCACCTGGACATACATTGCTTCCCATGGATCTTATGGTTCATATGGAAGGCTCGGAACGATAAAATATACAACAATGTAATACGCACTGCCCCAGAAATTCTGGAAAAAGCACGATGCGAGAGTGAATTGTGGCTACAGTCGGTGGACCAACACGAGCAGGGAAATCCAACGAGAAGGGAGGTTGGGCGCTCAGAATGCGACAACCAAGATTCGTCACCCTTTACATGCTTCATGGATGGATCATGGAAAGAGGGGGAGACCAAAGTTGGGATGGGTTGGATACTGAAGCTACAAGATGGCACAAGCAATCTGATGGACATGAAAGGTACCTATAGATGGCTAACTCTCATGCACACGGAGTTCTACAGCTTGCGTTGGGCAATGATGAGTTTGCATAATATGCAACACTACTGCACCAGGTTTTACACAGACTCAACTGACTTAATCAGTATAGTCTCAAAGCCAGATAAATGGCGAGGATTTGTGACGGAGATAGAAGAATTCGAAGCGATACAGAAAAAATATCCAGAATTCACCCTGTGACATGTAGCAAGGAGAAATAATTCCCAAGCTGATGCACTAGCAAAGCAGGCTAGACAGAAGAACTCAACATTCTAATACATTATCACCTCGATACCATATTGGTTCGAAGATACGGAGGATATCTTTTAACCAGGAAACGATTATTGTGATAATCAAAAGTGATAAAAAAACGGATTCATGTTGAAGTTCGTATGCCAAATGGACAATTTAAATAATTTATGGTATTTATTGACACATTCAACATATAGTAATATATTGTTTATTTATAGAGCAAAATCTGACATTTTCAGATTTATGCCTCAAATAACCAAGCTGAAAACACGATTTTCTGAAAATAGGATAGAAATTAAGATTTGATAATGATGGTAAATTGAGATCCAAATTTTTTTCATGGTTACTGCATGGAGAATGGCAATGATGTTGAACATTCAGTAGTGCATGTTCACACGTAAAATGAATTAGCATTACTCATTGGTTAAGTGCCTCCTATTTATTATCAAACCCTTAATTATGAGAATGAAGCTATGGGGACATACAATTTGCATGTTGTAACTAGAGATGTTAATATGAGTTTTTAAACCCACTGCTACCCAATTTTTAATTAATCCGATCTTAAATTAATCCTAATCCTATTTTATATCACCAAAATTTAAGAAACAAGATTAAATCTTTTGTAATCCATTTTAAATTCATCAATTTTTTTTTATCTTTTTTTATATATGTTTATAATAGAACATACTTATTTTTACATTCGAATTATATATAAATATTATATGAATTAAATTATTAGTTTTCTAAATTAAGAAAAATAATTTTTTATTTTACGATTTTGGTGAGAATATGTTGTTTTGTAGTTTCGGTGAAAAAATCTATTTTTCATAAAAATGCTATTTTTTGTTTTTTCGAGAAATATCATTTTTGAATTTAGTAAAAAAATACTATTTCGTTGTTTTGGCCAAAAAACGCTACTTTTAGTTTTGACGAGAAATACTATTTTCAGTATTGATGAAAAATATTATTTTTTGTTTTGATGAGAAACATTATTTTTTATTTTTGGTAAAAAATATTATAGTTTCAAAAAAAACACTTAATTAAAAATTAAGTAAAGAAAATTAAAGTATAAGAGGGCTAACCCTTTTTTAATTATAATATTTTAAACCCGACCTTAAATTAACCCTATAAATTTTTATACTATAATTTAGAATTAAAGTTTAAACTTATTTTAATGGATCGGGTTAACCCTAAACTTTTAAACCGTTTTTAACATCTCTAGTTGTAACACTCATTCAAGTCAAATCTAATATATATAATAAATACTTTCCTATGTAGATAGTACATGGTCAAATATCGTATTTTAGAATATTTGGTTGTGATATAAATGTAATTGCTCCCCCGCAAGGCCGCAACATACAAAAATGAGATCCCAACGAAGATTCATTTTTTTCTAGAAGATATTTATCTATAAGACAAGTGTTTATTCTAGAATGCATTTAGGGCTTGACTGGTTTTCTAAAAGATATTTATCTCGCAAAATCCGTAATCTGCAACGAATAAATCATAGTCAAAACACGAAAAGTATCTTGATTCTTAATTATTAAGTTGTGCGACTTCAAAGATGACCGATATATACTTCCAAAAACTTGTTTTCGCAGATAATAATGATGTTTTCCAAAGTTTATACATGAAATACAAAGAAAACTTGTCGAAAAATCTGTTTTGTATATGAAATACAAAGTAAGTAATATGTATACGATGATCTAATCAGTATTTGTTTTGCAGACAATGACCCAAATATTTGTTGTATATGGAAAACGGAAAATGACATACACATTATGAGGAAAATCAAAGAATAGGTAAAATGTTTGTAGTTGATAACGATTGCAAACATCAAGGATTTGTTGAAATGATATAAGTTGATTATGATTCGATAAGCAATGTGATGTATTGTAGTTAAGTTATCTTGTACCAACTACATTATTAGAGAAAATATCTTGTGATACTCTTCCTATGAAAGTCACAAATGATATACAAGTTTGTGACTTATTAGAGTTAGATAAAAAACCATGTTATACGTCTTTGTGTTTCGAAAAATGTCAAGTCTGCACAACCGTAAACTCTAAATCGAATGAAATCAGTTTAGTTGAATAAATTTCTAATTTGTGCAAACTTTTTCGAGAATTCTGTTTTGTTAAATTTATGGCAGACTTTTCGAGAAGTGTGTGAAATCGTAAACCCCCAAACAATAATTAATCATTACTAAATATGCAAAATTTTGTAAAATATAAGATAAATATGGTATAGAAATGTAAGTAAATACAAAACTCAAATAATTTTCTTTAAAAAAATTATAAATATAAACTTTCAAACTTATCACATGATATTTAGGAATTGTCTATACAAATCTCAACTGCTTAAACTCATAACACATAACAAAACTATCAAACATTTGATACTATTAGATCGAATCTAATCTCCTCATTTTTGAATTCATTATAAATTTTATTTGTTTTTATATGTATATAAATTTAACATTTTTTTTAAAATTACATATTTCATGATTTTTATTTTATTTAGATAATTTATTAACAAAACATATTTTTTGAAAAATCTACGGGATTTATTTTTGTACAAAGCAGTGTTTCCACGAAATCTACTTTATTTTTGTTTACCTAAGCATGCATACTTCTACGGAAGTCTGCTTTGATCCAAAAACATGCAGACTTCTTGGAACGTTCGCAGACTTCGTTAGGATTATTACGTAATTGATATTTCTATATTATTTTTATGTCAAAATAAGGGTTTTGCAATATTTTGTTCATGGAGCCTAGTTTTGCATTTGGAGGCAAGTTTTGGATCATTTTTAGCAATTCTCCGAAAAATTATGATATGATGCTTAGTCAAATGTGAAATGGTAATTTTAAAAATAAATATATTTTCAAAAAATAAAGTAAATCATATATATTAAACTAGAAGTGAGTTTAAAAAAATGTTTAATACTTTGTATGTTTTTTTTAATTTTTGGTTTTTGTTTAGGCTTTATTCATTTATAGTTTTTTAAAATAATTAATTTAGTTTGACAAATTACGATGAATAATTTATATTTTTTAACCATGATTATTACTTTCACATGTCTATTAACTTGTTCATATTTTAATAAATATCCGATTATATAATTGGTAATTTCAAAAATGTTTACATGTCATAAAAGAATAACATAGGTAATAAGAAATTATGACATGACATTTAGTTAAATGTGAAACTATAATTTAAACATAAATTTATTTCCAAAAATAAAGTAAATTTATATATTAAACTAGAAGTGAGTTTAGAAAAAATATTTAATACCATGTAGATTTTCAAATTTATGGTTTTATTTTGATTTTATACATTTATTGTTGTTTTAAGTAATTAATTTGGTTTGACAAATTACGATAAATAATTTGTATTTTTTCAATCATAGTTATTATTTTTACCTATCTATTGAGTTGTTCATAAATTAATCGAATTATATATTTGGTAATTTTAAAAATGAATATTTAAAGATGAAACTTATTTTTACAAAAAAATAACCAAAATATACAAAACTAATCGTTAAAAAGATGTATTATATATAAATGCATAATTTTTAATCTATAATCGTACCAAAATATAATTTACATATAATTTATTATAAAATAAAAATATAAACATATTACAAACTCAAAAGTATAAATTTAGTAGCTTTAAATACATAAAAGTTAATTAGAAGTATATACACAAACTTTCAAAAAATTAGCGAAATATAAATGAGATTAAACAACTCGATTCACTGTAGCGCATGAGATTAAACAACAGTGAATCTTAGGTAAATTACCGATACTTTCCTTGATAATTGCCAACTTATCCGCAACAATGTGTGTCACGTAGTGTCCATTCTGACATATAAGTACTGTTCATCATAGCCGATATCTAATAAGATATCATCGTCAAAAGAGCATTAAATGAGAGGATTTCGATTAGATTTAGTCAACATATATAATATATGTATGTTGATGTATGTATATGTTATATCTAAAATTAACCGAGTATATATTGCTTTATCACCTGGAATAATTGATATCTCAACTGAAAATAGAGTAACTGTTTCTGGGTTATACAACATCTACAATATCCTACATTTCAAATCGGGCGGATTTTTTGAAATAAATTGAAAATCTTTTAGGTATCATTTATGAATTATATTTCGTAGGTTGGTTGCTTTATGGTCGACATTAATGGTTTCATTTAAGATCGTGAGATGTATATTCCATAACAATGCTTTTCACCAAACTTTTTGGCATCCAGTACTGTTTTTTTAAAAGGAACCTATCTAAAAATGGTTTATAGCGTTTATTGCATATTCAAAGCTAAGCTTCCAAAGCTAAGCGGTGTATTACATTTGTTACAGATCCAATGTTTTTTTTAATTGTTATAGTGAGCTTTGGGAATGGTTCGTCGTGTAAATCCCGTACGCGGTGTTTTGGAGAAAGGTGAAGGTGGTGATTGGCTTTTCAGATGTGAAGCAGGAACCATGAATTACGGGGTAAAGCTCCAAAAAATCAGACATACACATCTCTTGTGGTGTTAGTGAGAAGCCGGTATGACATCGATAACGATCCACCAATTGCTTTAACATACCAATCTCCACAGTGGTTGCTGGTGGCAAATGGGACGCAAGCCCCTCCAGTCGACATAACATACGACGAGGATGTGGGAATTGTCATGGTTGTACGAGTTCAGGTTGAAGAACTAACGTTGTGTGTGACCGTGAGATTGTATCAAGTTGAGAGATACAAATTTTATAAAAAAAGTAATTTTACAAGTGGCGGGAGTTCAAACACAATACATGAATTACAAAGGGCTTTACACGATCAAACCAAAGGTTACCAGTGTAATACTTTTGTTAGTCGTTACAATAAAAATTATCTGAGGTGTTTTCATTTTTTCTAACAGAATTTGGTTGCATTTAAATTTGATGGCAGGTGGGGTTATACATGGAAGCCAGAGAGTCTTGGAGGAAATATATTCAGATGAAAGAATGGTTTTGACTAACAAAGTCCATCTCGTATTAAGTGGAATGGTATCTAAACGATGTCATAGTTCCCGTAATTGATGCTCGATCATCGTCTTGTTCATCCAGTAATTTTTGCATGATGGATGATGTAGCTAATGGACATGATCTTGATATAATTTGGTTGGATGGTGATGACAGCAACGTATCACAAGAAATAGAATTCGCAGACGCAAAGGTTGTGTCTCAAGTGGATATAACAAGTTTGCATACAGTCGGTAATGTCCATGAATTGAGTACTCACTGAAATCTTCACTTATCCACACTAATTTTTAGTATAGTGTCTAACTTTTCATTTGCTCACATATGTTTGCGATGTTAGTAATTGTTCAACAACAAATGCATTCTAGAAAGTGTAACTGATAAGGGAAAAGAGAAGGTGGTTGATGACTACTTTAATTTAGAAATAGGTTAACCGAGTCGCAAGGCCAATTCCCAAATTCAAGACCCTCACCTGTTTGACAATTCATCTTCGGAAGGTATCTACTATATATAATTTATTGATTGTTACACGTGTAATAAAGTTTTTAACCATTTAATGAAATTGGTATTCAATTGAATAACCGATAACATAACTGCTACCTGTCTAATAAGATTTTTATGTACTACATACTTTAGTGTTATTCAAATGGATTGTTGCTAACTGTGCAATAAAAATGTTATTCAAATGAATATGCGATAACATATTTTCTCTGTAATAGAATTGATGCGTTCTAATTATTTTATTATCATGCGTAGGTAACTGTTTTGATAATGATGGGAGTGAGGTCTACATTGGAATGGCATTCCATGACCAAGATGCCTTTAAACTCATATGGTGTTGTATGCACTCAATCGGAAGTTTCATTATCATGCCACACGTTCTAGTCTAGAAAGAGTAACATTAAAATGTAACGAACGTTAGATTGCCGTAAAGGTTGTCCATGGCGTGTATATGCTGTAAAGGTTGCGGGTTGTGGTTAATTCAAGGTTAGGAAAGCAACCCTTGACCATTTGTGTACAGTAGATGATAGAGATGAGTACCAACGATTAGCAACATCATCAGTGATTGGTAGAATGATGAGATCAAGGTTTAATGGTCGTGGAGTAGTGCCACGGCCAAATGAGGTTCAGGATATGATGCGTACAAAACTTGAGGTGTCAATATCATGCTGGAAAGCATGGAGGTCAAGGGAAGTTTCATTGAATTTGCGAAAGGGTCAACCGGAAACTCTTATCGTTTACTTCCATCTTACCTTCAAGACACTACAAGAAAACAATCAATTTGCCATTCCAATTTACGACCACATTTGTGGTCGCAAATTTTACGACTCAGATGTCACGGCTTTGCGATCAATTTACGATTACACTCATGTAGTCGCATATTGGTCGCATTTTTGGGACTAAAACCCGTAAGAGCATATTGGTCGCAATGTGCAACCAAACTGCGACCAATATGCGACTAACTTGCGATCAGGGTGGGTAGACGCTATTCAGTCACATATTTGCGACTGAATAGCGACTGCTTGTGGTAGACCCATATTGTGGTCGCAATTTGGTTGCAAAATTTGCGACCAATATGTGACCATTGTGGGGCACTTTAGTCACAAAGTAGTGGCAAAACGACAATATGAAAAACATGTGAGAAGTAGGTATACCTACAAATAAGCGACCACACTAGTATGGTCGCAAAATAGTCATGAAGTAGTGGCAAATTAGTGGTAAGGTACTGGCAAGATAGTGGCAAAATCTTATATATATATATATGCCCCCATGTCTTTTCTTTCATTTGTAGAATCAAAAGTAAAAAAAAAACTTCAAACATATGGGAGAATTACAATAATTCAAGAGATTAGATGTACAAAATGATTGATAGTCAAACAAGAAATATATCGGCGGAATTTGTACAAGGCTTGAAAGAGTTCATGAATTTTGCAAATAGTCACTGAATAGCTCAAAGTAGTGGAGGTATGCTTTTATGTCCTTGTATTAATTACAAATATGATAAATTTCTTCCAGGACGCAAAATTTGGAATCATCTGTATATTCAAGGATTTATGCCAAATTATTATATTTGGTATAAATATGGAGAAGAACTGAATGTTGAGTTAGGCACAAGTAGTCGTTGTGATGATGTCTATAGAAATCATCGAGGTACATGTGGTACTAGTGAAGAAACAATAGGTACATCCGGTATAGATATGTTGAATGGTGATGGATGCATTTCGTGAGACTACGATTGATGAGTAGTATAATCATCATGAGGAAGGCTTTAATAATATAGAAGAACCTAATTCAAAAGCCCAACATTTTTACAACATGTTAGAAGATGTCAAAAATCCATTGTATGATGGTTGTCATGAAGGGCACTCACAGTTATTTTTTTAGCTGCTCGATTCATGAACATTAAGTCTGATTTTAATCTTGTTAAAAATGCATGGACTCATGGGCAGAGCTCTTTATTGAATATTTGTCCGAGGAGAATTCGTAAACGGGTTTATATTACGAAACCAAAAACCTGATGCGAAATTTAGGGCTCCCATTTTATACAATTGACATTTGTTTTCACAATTGTATGATCTTTTGGAAAGAAGATAAAAAATTGGAAAATGTAAATTTTGCGATCGCCCCCGATATAAGCTAAGCGAGGGTAGGACGAGAATACCTTTCAGTCGTATGTGGTATTTACCTATAAGCGACAGACTTAAGAGAATGTATCAAGGCAAGAAAATTGCACCGGCAATGAGGTGGCACGCAGAACATGAAGCAGAAGACGGAGAAATGAGTCATCCATCTGATGTTGCGGAGTGGAAAATTTTCAATATCTACATCCAAGATTTGCTGCTGAATCTCGAAATATTTATCTTCGCTTATGTACTGATGGGTTTAATCTATTTGGGATATCTCGTAATCATTCATTATGGCTGGTGATTATAACTGCATATAACTTGCCACCTCGTATGTGTATGAAGAAAGAATACTTGTTTCTTATAATTCTGAATTCGGGGCCAAATCATCCGCGCTAGTCTTGATATATTCCTCCGACCCTCGATTGATGAGCTAAAAGAATTGTGGTCTATACAATGTGTTTTTGAATCAAAATTTCAATTTAAAAGGTGTGTTACTATGGAAGATAAGCGATTTTCTAGCATATGGAATGTTGTCAGGATGGACAACACATGGTAGATTGTCTTGTCCAACTTGTATGGATGATACCAAGGCATTTTAATTACCAAATGGTAGAAAGACGTGTTGGTTTGATTGTCACAGAAGGTTTCTTTCTAAGGGTCATCCGTTAATAAAAAAAATTAAAGGGTAAGCACGCTTTGAATGACTATCCTCCACAATCATTGACATGCGAATAAGTTTTATACGAGTGAATAAAATCTATAAATCCTTTAAGAACATCTGACTGAAGTGGAAACAGTCATGAAACAAAAAAGGAAGGATATGGAATATGGCATAATTAGCACAAAGAAAGCATATTTTGGTAGTTGCCGTACTGGACGGATCTTAACCTATGACATAATCTTGATGTGATGCATATAGAGAAGAATTTCTTCAATAAAATCATAAATATTGTTATGAATGTTAAGGATAAATCAAAAGATACAGTTAAGTCAAGGTTGGACATTGCAAAGTTTTGCTCTCGAAAAGAATTGCACGTGGATAGTGGGGGTAATGATCGATTTCCTATATTTAGATTGACAAAAAAGTCAAAGAACGCTTATTGGAATGTATAAAAATGAGGTTAAATTTCCGGACGGCTATACAGCAGATTTAGCAAATTTTTTGGATATGGATGGACTAAAGTTATCGGGCATGAAAAGCCATGGCTGCCATATTTTTATAGAAAGACTTCTGCCTTTTATATTTGTAGAAATTTTACCACGAAACGTTCATCTGACATTATCAGATATATAAAATTAAGCATATTTTATTTTGTACATATATCTAATAATAATAATTGTATGTATTAATTACTTGATTCAAATTTTTGAGTAATATAGGGATTGGAGGATTTTTCCGCGATTTATGCTCCATATCATTGCAACAAAGTCGTGTCTGAATTATGAAGGAAAACATAGTTATAACTTTTTTGCAATTTGGAGAACATTTTTCCACCTGCATTTTTCGACGTCATGGAGCACCTACTTATACATCTCCCTTACGAAGGAAAATTGGGTGGAACTGTGTAATATAGGTGAATGTATCCATTTTTGAAAGGTTTTAAAAAACTTTGAAAAGCAAGTCGAAGAACAAAAAATATGCTGCATGATCGATTGTTGAAAATCATATGTGAATGATAAGATATCTTACTTCTCAAAGCATTACTTTGCTGCTCATATACGTACCAAAATCAGGTAGTTACCATAAATTATTGTGTATATTAATTAATTTATTTATACGTTTAATTACTTTACTTATCGTGCTGAATTGTGTATAATATATATACAGGTCTACTATATTCGATGAAGGTGACGTCCCTATGTATTCGGATCCTGGAGTGTCGGATATATTTACTCACATGGGTCGTCCAAGTGATAAAAGCAAAGAAAGATGGCTCTCCGAAAAAAATACAAATATGCATATGTATATGTTTTGCGAAATTGTAAATATTTTCTTCTACTTGAGAGGTAATAAGTTATTATGAACACAAATTAATTTATTACATTATAATTTAATTCTAATTAACCAGTATATATTATATTTTTATTTAATTTTGTAGCATGTTTGAAGATCAAATTCATTTTACGTGTCCATATCTTTCGAAAGATGATATTTCATCGAAAAGAGAAAAAAGTTCCATAAATGGGTTCGAGATTATATATGTATATAATTAATATGTATATATAGTTTATATTTTTTATAATTTTGAAATACTAATTAATGCGTATAGATGATAGGTCAATGCAAACACTTCAAAAGATACACGAGCCTTTCCGATATAGGCTCAAAAATTAGTGCAAGGCCCGATGAACAAAGCGACAACTTGGCCGATCTATTTTATAAGAGGTTATATGTTCCAAATGAAGAAACATGCACACAGAAGAAAGACATGTAACTACGACATTTGTGTCAAAGGAGACAATTACACAGATGCATCATTCAACTTGAGTATGTTGGACTCCTAAATTTGAAGATCACGCTTTTTAAATGTGAATGGTACGATTTTACGCTTTCGAAAGGAACTCGAAATTCATAAATGGCATCGTTGATGTCTTATCATCAGGAAAATAATATAAATACGAACCATTTATTATAGATACATATATAATTTCTAAATAAATATTAATATTTATATATATTACGTAAATTTCTATAAATTTGTTTATATAATTAACTATTTTACATTTCATTATATGATGTACCACAATCTCTCAAGCAGATCAAGTTTGTTATACTCCTTATCCGCACACAAAATCATCATCAAAACAAACATGACTCAATGTTATCAAAGTTAATCTGAGATCTAATATTTTGGGAAACTACAAAAACAAAGACGAGATCCTATTGCAACAAGAAAATGATAAAAAGGTAAAGGTGATTGAAGATATAGAAGCGGATCGTTTGGCTGATAGAGTTCATCAAAGCGATGAAATTGATTTCGATGTTGGAGATGTTGAAGTAGAAGATGAATTTCAGTATAATATTTCATCTTCAGATGACGATGAAGATGAATAGATATAATATATTTTACTAAATTTTTACAAATGCAAAAATGATATTTTTCTATAAACATATATGTACAAAAACTCTATAAAAATATATCACAAGTGCCATTCTCCCGCCCGTTTTCCATTTTCACCAAATCTCAAATTCTCGATCCCTAGTTTGTCTCACCAGATCATTCCGAACGTGGCAATATCGAAAAAATCTTGTTCATTGGCCATTTCGAACTTCTTATAGTTATTATTACCAATTTTTTAAGATGTAATGTAAAAATTACGTTGTAGTCGCAAATTGTCTCTTTTTGTGACAAATTTGCAACTATAGGGCATTTTTGGTACGTAGTCTCAAATTGGTCGCAAAAGTAGCGACTAATTTACGACTACACCGTATTTTTTACCATGTGGTCGCAAATTAGTCGCTACTTTTGCGACCAATTTGCGATTACATGTGTATTTTTACATGGTTGTTATGGATTTTTCAATCCTAGGTATGTACAGATCATTATAAGTCTAAAAATATAAACACACCATAAATATGTTGTACAAAAATTTAGAAACATATAATGTTTATAATATGTATTATAAGGTTAAGGAAATGTGTTAAATGTTTTAGTAAAATGATATATAAATTTCCTAAATGTGTTCATTGTCGTTGTGTACTTAGTTATTGAAGTTTATACAACTCATAATGATATAACTACTCTAATATCATTCATAATTACAAAACAATTCTCTAAATATACGGTTTATGGTATTATTTGTAATTACTTTGCCACCACATTGGCACTAGATTTGGAATGTAGTCACAAATTGGTCACAAAAATAAGGTGTAATCGCAAATTGATCACAAAAAACCAACTAATTTGCGACCACACTGATATAATTTTGTACATGGTGGAAAACTGGTCACAAATGTGCGACCAATTTGCGACCAAAAATGTATTTTTACATGTTTCGCTATGTATTTATTGGCATTTAAAACTTATAAAATTTCAATCATAAGTATGTGCAAATCATCATATGTCCAAACATACAAATAAAAACCATAAATATGTTGTACAAAAATTAAAAAACATAAAATGTTTATAATATGTAGTATAAGATTGAGCAAATGTGTTAAATAATTTAGTAAAATGATTTATAAATTAGCTAAATGTGTTAATTGATATTGTCTACTTAGTAATTGAAGTTTATATAACTCATAATGATATAACTACTCTCATATCATTCATAATTTCAAAATAATTATCTAAAATTAGGATTTAAAATATTATTCACGACTCTTTTACCACCACATTGCCATTACAATTGAAATTTTGTTGCAAATTGGTCACACAAATAAGGTGTAGTCACAAATTAGTGGCTCTTTTGTGACCAATTTGTAACTACATCTTATTTATATAGAATTTTCATATGTAGAATTTGGATTTTGCGACCAATTTGTGACCACATTATAATTTTGTCATTTTGTGACCAATTTACGACCACAAGCATGGTCGCAAATATTTTCTTTATATACTTGACTTCTTCCCCTCATTTCACAATTCAAGCAAAAAACACTATCAAACCCTCTAAAAATTTTTCGAACACTTCCCTTTCAAAAACAAGTTTTACTAATGGCGAGTAGCGGTAGATCGATGAGAGGCCATGGAAGACGACAAATCCCATCATCTTCTGGCCAAAACTCATCGGCCTCCTCAAACCCATCACCCTCCGCATATAGAGCAGCATCCCGCTTTCCTCCCCAATACACATTCACCTCTTTGGTGCCTGAAACCGAACATTCTCATCGGTTACAAGAATCTGAGGAGCACGCGGAGGAAGAAGTTACACCTTCCGAAAAGAAGACGGGAGAACAAATTATCACACTGGATAGTTTGTTACAAACCCCAAAGGGGACAAGTACTTGATAGTGTTGTCCCTAGTGCCTACGCCAAACACCACCTGGTAAGTAATTTAAATAGTTCAATTATTTATTTAAAATTATGATAATAAATAATAAATATAAATTAAATTAATTAAAATATTTAACTTTAATATATAAATAAATACTTATATTTATTTTAAAATATTTATATTTAATATATTTAATTTATTAGGTTTGATCGGGATAAAGGCGCTATAAACCATCAAATTTCAAAATTTTTGAAAAATAAATTTGACGGTCCCTAGTATAGTTGGATGATCGTGCCAACTGAACGACAAGAAAAATATTTATTAAATTTGCGGTAAGTATTTTTATTTATTTTTATTTATTTTTAAATATTATTTTTAATAATAAATTATTAGTTACTTATATTAATAAAATTTAAATTTCACAAGAAATCGTACACTTGAGACCCTGTGATCATGTCGGTGGTACGAAAGGAATTTGATTTTGTCTGTATTAGACGGATGAAAGAAATGCTGAGCACGGTTCATATAACCGAAAAACGTTCGAGGTGGATCTCACCTATTGTGTACAAAATAATTACAGACTACTGGAAAACAGAAATGTTGAATGCAAAGAGTAGTGAATCCTCCAAGACCATAACTCCTCTCGGAATGGCCTTGGTCTGCACAAACATTTTTTGGGCCAAAAACTTATATTCAGATTCAACAAAAAATTGTAAATAATTTAATTAAATTACAAAATTTAAATTTAATTTAATTGTTAATTTATTTATAATCTTTTTTAAAATTTTGGAAAATAATTTGGGATGACCGGTCTCTATTGGAGAAGTTTATATAAAGACTCACACTCGGGAAGATGGGACGTATGTCGATTTGAAGGCAAAATAAATCGGTGAAACATACGAAAGAAACATCCAAGAAAAAATGGTGATCGTTGAGGTGGATCCGTGTGAAACGTTTGACGGTACTTCGTACCGACTAGAGCTGACCAGGATGAAAAGAATGAAATATTCATTCATGTATAATTTAATTTTATAATGTTTATTGTATTTTACTTTGATTTTTACTAATTTAATTTTGTTTTTAACTATTTTTTTATTTTTCTATTGTGGATGATAGAAGATGTCTTAACGATTTGGCTTCGGATCAACAACTTTGGATTTTGTCGTGCTTCAAGATCAACTAATTGCTGCGCATAGACAAATTGAAGAACAACTTGCAAGAAATGCTCGTATGGAAGAACCAAATGCCCGTATGGAAGAAGCAAATGTCCGTATAGAAGAAGCAAATGCTTGTATGGAGGAACGAGTTTCGCAACTTGATAAAAAACGAATACACCATGAATTATGGGATCAGGATCAAGAAAACCGCATATAGAGTTTGGAGATGCTTGTCAGCTACTTCCAATGGACAGATCCTTTATTTGCAACATTTATGTGAGATAATAATACGGCAAACATGACGCCATCCGGACCATCAAATGTGTCGCCATCATTTTCACCTTCGAATTTTCAATTTTCGCCTCCCGATAATATGTAGTTATTTTTTTCATTTTTATGTAATTAGGAATATTAAATATATATTAGAATTTGAATTTTATGATTAATAAATTTTTATATTTTAATTTAATTAATAATTACTAATTTAATTCAGAAAATAATTATTACTCAATAAAAATTAATTTATTATTAATTTATTATTATATATTTAAATTAATTAATAATTTTAATAATAATTAATAATTAATAATTAAAATAAATAATTAATATTTTATTAAAAGACGATTATTTCAAATTTTAATATTTTTATTTCAATATTTTTCTATATAAATTATTTATTTAAAAAAAAATATTAACCGTGGTCGCAAATTGGTCAATTTGCAACCACCGGTGATTTAGAAAATTGGATGGTCGCAAATTGGTTATAAAAACTTGTGATCCATTTGCTACCACCGTGGAACGTGGTCAAAAGTTTTTTTGAGCAATTTGCGACCACCGGTGATTTAGAAAATTGGTTGGTCGCAAATTGGTCACAAAAATTTGCGACCCATTTGCGACCAACGTGAAATGTGGTCGCAAATTGATCACAAGTTTTTGTGACCAATTTGTGACCACTGAGTAACCATGGTCGCAAATGGCTGACGAATTTTTGTGACCAATTTGCGACCATAATTTTTGTGACCAAACCGTAGTGGCAAAGAGGTCGCAAAGTTTGTAACTACAATTGAGTGGCAAATTAGTCGCAATTTCTGTGACCACGTCGTGGTTGCTAATTGATCGCAAAATATAAAACTATTACCGTGGTCGCAAAATAGTTGCAAATTTTCGATCATACTAATTTGCGATGAATAATTTGCATCCACAGGCTTTGGTCGCAAAATGGTTGCAAATAGTTGATTTACGACCACTTTCTGACCACATGTGTTGTCGCAAATCGCTTGTTTTCTTATAGTGAGAGATGGTACATGCAAATCAGGTTTCTATAGTCATTCAAGATACATCATATGGTCAGCCATTTAAGTATCTCTTCTTTGTTTTCGGGGCAAGTGTGATCGGCTATACATACATGCGTAAGATAATAATAATCGACGACACACATCTGAAGGAGAAGTATGTATTGACATAGGAAAATCAAATAAGACCTATCTTGACCTACAAGGCAAGTGTGAGCACGAAAATTCAGTTTGAATAACAAGGGAAATGAAAAAGGATGGGTTATTATTAACCACATGGTTGAAATGGTTAAATAGCTACCTTGGGAGAAGAATCAAGGTGAAAAGGACATGCCCATGCTGCACACAGTCTTGGCAACCACACCAAACAGTCATGCCTGCTGCACACAGCCTTGGTAACCACACCAAACAGTCATGCCTGCTGCACACAGTCTTGGTAACCACACCAAACAGTCATGCCTGCTGTCTCCTCTCTTCTCATTGGTTGTTGACAGGCTCCTCCTCTATTCAAACTCATCCACAAGTTTGAATTCGTTTTCTTTTGTGTTCACATTGTAAATCCTCTATAAAAGGGCTGTAAAGACTCAATGTATAATATACTCTTAGGAGATTCTTCTCCATAAGTCTAAGTCATTTCTCATTTTCTCATACTTCTCTTTGAGTTTTCAGATTCAATTCTTCACATTTCTCCTCTATAATCTCAATATTCTTACATGGTATCAGAGCATAAGATCATTCTCTTATCTTTTCTACTCAAATCTCTCAGTTTCTAATCTAAAATTCTATCAAAAATCTCTCAGTCTTTAGACTAAAAACTCACGGTTTCATTCAACCATAAAAGCTGCTTCCTTTGAGCTCTTCAAAGCCTAACAATGGAGGATACAGTTCAAATTAGTTCCAGCCTGAAACCTACGGTGATAGCAGTAGTTCTCAAAGGCTTGAACTACACATTATGGTCAAGAACCATCAAGACAGCCATTTGTGGCAAAGGACTTTGGAATCACATCTTGGAGGATAATACTCCATCTATAGATGATCCAAAGGAGAAGAAGGATGAGGCAACAAGAAAAGAAGAAGCTAGGTGGTTCCAAGAAGATCAATCAGTCCTTGGATTCCTCCAAAATTCATTGGACCCATCCATTCTTGAAGCTTATTCACATTGTGAAACTGCCAAGTCTCTTTGGGACACTCTCAAGAGGGTGTATGGGGATGTTTCAAACCTCAGCCGTGTGTATGAGGTTAAGAAGGCTCTCAATGATCTACACCAAGAGGATATGGAGTTCACAAAATTCCTGGGCAAGTTCCAGTCAACATGGTCCGAGCTTGACATGTTGAGACCAAGTTCTATGGATCCAAAGGTGCTTAATGAAAGGAAGGAACAAGACAAGATATTTGGGCTCCTTCTCAACCTAAATCCAGCCTTTAAGGATGTGATTAAGTCCATCCTGAGAGAGCCAAAACTCCCTGATTTCAAAGAGGTGTGCTCACGGATTCAAAGGGAGCAAGGCAACATTGGTTTGTTTGGTGGTAAAGGAGAACTAGTCATGGCCAACAAAAGCGTGTTTAAGCAAGAGGATAGGAAGAGTGTGATGTGTGAGCATTGTAAGAGGAATGGCCACATCAAGGACAAGTGCTGGATACTTCATCCTCATCTCAAGCCAAACCGGTTCAAGGATTCAAAGGCTAACATCTCTCAAATGGTTGCGACTGAACCGGCAAGTTCATCCAACCAAGGAGGGGAGCTAGCTATGAATGTATCCATGGAGTATGTTAAGAAGAGTGACTTGGAGGATCTCATCAAGGCCTATGCCTCAAAACTCTCCGGTATCACACTCTACTCCCATAAATCGCTTGATAAACCAGATCATAAGTTGGTAGTGGATTCAGGTGCTTCTCACCATATGATTAGCAATGCTAGGTTGTTAAAGAACATTGAACCATGTCTAGGACAAGTAACTATAGCTGATGGTAAGGGTATTCCAATTGAAGGAACCGGAAAATTAAGACTATTTGACAAAGAAACTAATGCATTCTTTGTACCTAAATTTAAGTCTAATCTAGTTTCTGTCAAAAGGCTACTAAAGACCTCAATTGCAATGTTACATTTGGGCCTAACAATGTTTACTTTCAGGATATTAAGAGTGGTAAGATACTTGGAGGTGGTGTAACTCAAGATGAGCTCTATGTTCTTGAAGACCCTCCAAGCAATTTGGATTCCTTAGCTTTCAAATCCTGTGTTTTTGCTAATAAAGATGTCTTATGGCATGCTAGATTAGGACATCCTCATGCTCGTGCTTTAAGCTTAATAATTCCTAATGTCGCTTATGATCACTCAGTTTGTGAGGCTTGTATCCTTGGCAAACATTGTCGTGTTGTTTTCCCTAAATCGTCTACAATTTATGAGCATTGCTTTGATTTAGTACATTCCGATGTTTGGACCTCACCTTACATGTCTAGAGATAGGAATAAATACTTTGTGACCTTTATAGATGAGAAATCGAAATATACATGGGTTACATTACTTCCATCTAAAGATAGGGTTTATGAGGCATTTATAAACTTTCATAATTATGTTACTAATCAATTCAATGCCAAGATCAAAGTGTTAAGATCAGATAATGGAGGGAATACACAAGTCAAAGATTCAAAGCTCATCTAAACAAACATGGAATACTACATCAAACTAGCTGTCCACACACACCACAACAAAATGGAGTTGCTGAAAGGAAGAACCGACACTTAATGGAAGTAGCAAGATCCATGATGTTTCATACCAATGTTCCTAAAAGTTTTTGGGGAGATGCAGTCTTGGTTGCTTGCTACCTCATCAATCGGATTCCAACCAAAGTCTTGCAAGATATATCCCCATTTGAGGTACTCAATAAAACTAAACCTTCCATTGATCATTTACGTGTATTTGGGTGTGTGTGCTTTGTGTATGTCCAGGTGATCTAAGAAACAAGTTGGAGGCAAAGAGCATCAAGTGTATGTTCCTTGGATATTCGACAACACAAAAGGGTTATAAGTGCTATGATCCGAGCAACAACAGGACATATGTGTCTAGAGATGTCAAGTTCATAGAAGAACAAAGCTATTATGATCAGAAAGATTGGGAAGGATTGAAGGATCTCTCAAGGTCACCTTCTGATTTGGCTACGAGTTTGAGGTTTCTCTTGAATCATTTGGGAAATGATCTGCCAAAGGATTCAAGACACGAAGAAACAAGAACCTTAAGTAGTTCACAAGATACCCAAGAGAATGAACAAGGGGTGGTAACTCAAGAACCAACTCCAATCCAAGAAGAAGCTATGGCCCAAAATCAAGAACAAGACGACTTGGAAGTGGGTATAGAGGAACCTATTCACCAAATGGAAGAGGAAACGGTTGTAGAGGAGGCTGCACCACCTGTTCAGCATTTAAGGAGGAGTACTAGACTTAGGAACACTAGGGTATTCTACAACAACCAGGCCGTGGCTCATCCCATACAAGCTGTTTGTTCCCTTGACCTCTTGCCATCTAGTCATCAAGCATTCCTTGGAAAGATTGAACAAATTCAGATTCCAAGGACTTATGAAGAAGCTGAGAGCAAGAAAGAATGGTTAGATGCAGTAAGAGATGAGAAGGGAGCTATGGAAAGGAATCATACATGGGATATACAAGAACTTCCCAAAGGCAAGAAGGCTGTGAGTTCCAAGTGGGTGTTCACCATCAAGTATAAGAGCAATGGGGACATAGAAAGGTACAAGGCACGTCTAGTTGCAAGAGGTTTCACTCAGACATATGGAGAGGACTATACTGATACATTTGCACCGGTGGCTAAGCTACACACTGTAAGGGTTGTTCTTTCACTAGCTACGAATCTGACTTGGGACTTATGGCAAATGGATGTCAAGAACGCATTCCTACAAGGAGAACTTGAAGAGGAAGTGTATATGACTCCACCACCAGGCCTTGAAGATCTTTGCAAAGAGGGACAGGTTCTAAGACTTAGGAAGGCAATATATGGGTTGAAGCAGTCACCAAGGGCCTGGTATCACAAATTAAGCTCCACACTTACTGATAATGGGTTTAGGAAATCCCATTCAGATCATACTTTGTTCACTCGTCAAAACTCCAAAGGAATCGTGGCGGTCTTGGTTTATGTGGATGACCTTATCATCACAGGAGATGATAAGGAAGGAATTCAGTCCACAAAGGCCTTCTTAAACAGATCATTTGACATCAAGGATCTTGGAGAGTTGAAGTACTTCTTGGGTATTGAAGTGTGTCGGTCTCAAGAAGGGCTCTTTCTATCCCAAAGAAAGTATGCTCTTGATCTGTTGACAGACACGGGAAAGTTTGGGGCTAAACCGGCCAAAACTCCTCTTGAAGATGGCTACAAGGTCAACGGAAAGGGGGAGAAAGCTGATGAGTTATTTAAGGATGTTTCTCAGTATAGGAGACTAGTTGGGAAGCTGATCTACCTCACCCTCACACGACCAGACTTGTGTTTTGCTGTGAATCAAGTGAGTCAACATATGCAAAAGCCTACTGTATATCATTGGAGCATGGTAGAAAGGATCCTTAGATACATCAAAGGATCTCCTGGTCAAGGTATATGGATGGGCAAGAATGGGAACACTGAGATTGTCGGGTATTGTGATGCGGATTGGGCTGGTGATAGGGTGGATAGGAAATCAACCACTGGGTATTGCACCTTCGTTGGTGGGAACTTAGTCACTTGGAAGACTAAGAAGCAGAAGGTGGTATCATGTTCTAGTGCTGAAGCAGAATATAGGGCTATGAGGAAGCTGACAAATGAAGTAACTTGGCTCAAAGCACTCTTGCAAGATTTCGGTATTGCACAACCAGGGCCAATTACCTTCCATTGTGATAATCAGGCAGCCATTCACATAGCTTCAAACTCAGTGTTTCACGAGAGGACCAAGCACATAGAGATCGACTGCCATAAGGTTAGGGAGAAAGTTCAAGATGGAACCATTCTGCCATGTTATACAAGGAGTGAAGACCAACTAGCTGACATCTTCACAAAGGCAGCAAGTCTCAAAGTTTGCAAGAACATCTTTAGCAAACTTGGGCTTGTTGATTTATCACACCCATGATCAAAGGTCTCCTAATCCAAGAGCAGCACACTCTTTTTCCCTTATTAAGGTTTTGTCCCAAGTGGTTTTCCTTAATAAGGTTTTTAATGAGGTGTTGCCTTGGGTTCCCAAGCTTAAGACTTTAGGGTGATTCCAAAGTCTTTAGCTTGAGGGGAGTATTGACATAGGAAAATCAAATAAGACCTATCTTGACCTACAAGGCAAGTGTGAGCACGAAAATTTAGTTTGAATAACAAGGGAAATGAAAAAGGATGGGTTATTATTAACCACATGGTTGAAATGGTTAAATAGCTACCTTGGGAGAAGAATCAAGGTGAAAAGGACATGCCCATGCTGCACACAGTCTTGGCAACCACACCAAACAGTCATGCCTGCTGCACACAGCCTTGGTAACCACACCAAACAGTCATGCCTGCTGCACACAGTCTTGGTAACCACACCAAACAGTCATGCCTGCTGTCTCCTCTCTTCTCATTGGTTGTTGACAGGCTCCTCCTCTATTCAAACTCATCCACAAGTTTGAATTCGTTTTCTTTTGTGTTCACATTGTAAATCCTCTATAAAAGGGCTGTAAAGACTCAATGTATAATATACTCTTAGGAGATTCTTCTCCATAAGTCTAAGTCATTTCTCATTTTCTCATACTTCTCTTTGAGTTTTCAGATTCAATTCTTCACATTTCTCCTCTATAATCTCAATATTCTTACAGTATGATGGTTGTTTACTCACCGCTAGTGCTCAGGGCGTTAATTACCAAATCTATCCGTTGGCTTTCGGGATTGTCGACGGTGAGAAAGACAAGTCATGGGATTGGTTTTTTCAGAAATTATTGGTAGTGGTCTTTGATGAAGAGAACACAATTTTCGTGTCAGATCGCTATAACTCCATCTACTTGGGGTTGCATAGGGTAGTTATTTGCTTTATATTATTTATTATGTTGGTATTTAAAATGTTACAGTGTTATTTCATAACGTAGCGGATAAGAGATGATGTAGCAGAAGTATACTAACTCTTCTGTAATCGATTCATTGGTAGTATATTATATTAGTATTTCAAATGTTTTAGGGTATTTGAATTGTGTAGTAGTAAATATATACAGTATACGCTAATAATTGTTTTGTTCTAAATGAGCAGGTATATCAAAAATGCAAGCATTGCACTTGCATCTGCAGCGCAACATATTGACAAAATTTAAGAAGAAACATTTGGGATACCTTGTATCGAGGGCAGTAATTCCTGAATTTTATTCGTATTTCAATAAAATAAAGAAAATTGATTTTACCTGTGCGGGTTATTTGTTGTATATTGGGCTGGAGCATTGGGCACTGTCTCATTTTATCAGCTTACGATATAATATAATGACAAGAAACATGGTGCAATCATTGAATGCAGTTCTGAGTGAGACTCGTGGTTTTCCGATTATATTTCTAATTGATAATATAAGGTCAATGCTTACTGGTTGATTATGTTAAAAATACAAGACTTCAACTGCCATAACTTACACCAAAGGAAATCCTTACAAAAAATTTTGAGACGTCGACCGGTTATGAAGTACGTTGTATTAATAAAAATGAGTTTGAAATACGTATGAAGCTTGGTGGTTCATACCATGTGAATATTTCATGAAAAACTTGTACTTGCTATGAGTTTCAGATTCTAAGGATTCCTTGTGCTCATGCAATTGTTGTTGCGGTAGAAACAAAGCTAAAGGTTCATACACTTGTCTGCACCGAGTTCACAGCAGGTTTTTGGAGGATGGCATACATAAACAGCGTTTATCCGGTATTCGGAGTGATCAATACGCCTACAATGAATGACCCATTTCAAGAAATCAATTTTCTTCCACCCACAACAAGGCGACCATCTGGTCGCCCTCGGAAACAATGCATCTTCTCACGTGGGAGTTAAGGGTAAGTTTTAGCGGATAGTCATATTATTTACAATAATGTTAAGACTTATTTGATACTGATGTTGTTATTGGAGTAACATAATTCTTACTAGAAACTTTCTATTACAAAAACGCCTAACGGTATGTGGCAGTTGCGGTGGATTGGGTCATAACTGTGCTACATGTAAAATACCTATATGAAATGACTGATGTATTGGAAGGGCAACTTAGCGTCATGGGTTCTGGGACTTTTTGAAAGTTGTGTTAAAAGCGATAATTGGGATGCTTTATTTTGATGATGTTTTATAATAACGTAAAACCCAACATGTTTAACCTAATAAACTTTTATAATATTGTGATAACATAAATAAATATCGCTTTTCCAATTCAAACATCAAATATTCTTTCGATAGCTGGCGCAGATAGTTGTGTATGGAAATTTTATTCGATAATTAAGTATGATCATCTCTCCCATTTTTTTTTTAAAAAAAACACAATATGAAAAAGAATTACACAACAACCATTGTGGTAATTGCTAAGTTATAGTATACCGGTTTAATTACAAAAGTAACAAACATACAAAACGTAAATGAGATCCACATAGTATTACACACACAGTAGTACAAACAAGTTAAAAGAGAGTTCCGAAATGGAAATATAAAAGTAAAAGACCAGTTCAAGTCATGGAATCGCAATGGCATCCCCAAACTCATCAAAATATTTATTCAATGAGTAAGTATGTTCATCTCCAACGTTTTTGGAAAAAAAACACAACATAAGAAAGAATTACACAACAACCATTGTGGTAACTACCAAGTTATAATGTACCGGTTTAATTACAAAAGTAGCAACAGAGAAAACGTAAATGAGATCCACATAGTATTACACACATTGTAGTACAAATAAGTTAAAAGAGAGTCCTGAAATGTATAGATAAAAGTAAAAGACCAGTTCGAAACATGGAATCGCAATGGCATCCAAAAACTACTTGAAAAATATTACCACAATCTTTTGAGCTTCCCACATTATTGAATCGGATTTGGTGCATTTTCATCCTTCAAGTCTACTGATAGAATGAGCCTGCATGAGAAGCAAAGACGTAAGTGCATAATCAATATATATACCATTATGCAGTATGCCTCTATGCCTCATGACGGAATATGTCTTAGTTTGTGACACCATGTTTTTGTAAGGGATCTTTTTCATAAACTATCGGGCTAAGATATTTCTTCACTAAACTATCAGAACGGAAAGCAATGTTGCAGTCAAAGATGTATATAGTCATCGTTGAAGTATCCACGCAAACAGCCACCCAATGTTGTCTGTCCAGATTGAAAGGAAAAATAAAAACGAGGGGAGTGGTTGGATTGGTCTCCAATATGAAATAAACGAATATATCATGTTCAAACTTGAAACGGCCCATGTATTTAGCTGCAACCCTCGCGAATTTTCTGTGGTGATTCATTAGAAGTGACACAAACGTGGTGTCCAAAAATAGCATATTTTGTCCTAGAGCTTGTTCTCTATTATACATTAATTGTGTTACCTGCATAAGAACGTCAAACATCTGGAAACCAATGACATAATAGAATTTGTTCATGGGATTATAACTTACTTTTAGAGACATTAGTTTCATTCTCTCGTCAATGTTGGATACATCTCTGTTGTTAACAGTAATTCCTTTAGGCAAATAAGATGTACTACAAAAAACAATAAAAGTGAACAATAAAACGTTACTGGTAAACATAATATTAACGGCTACAGTGGTATATTATTGTTAAATTCCTACAAATCCAAAATATTAGCTTCTAACACAAAAAGGTGTCTAGTTAAACTTACAGTTTCTTCTTGAGTAATGTGTGTAGCTTGAAAAACATTGATGCGTAATCAACTTCCGGATCAAATCCATGGAAAATCGGTTTTGGATCTTAGGGCACTGTGATCAACCTTTTGTCACATTGAAAATCCTTAAGCACATTCGGTGTTATCTTCTGCCTTTTCCTCTTGCGAGGCTCCTAATCATCATTGTCTTCAAGATCATCCTTCATTTTCATCCTCTTTGTCAACGTTGTTAGCGGCAGATGTTTCTAGTTGTTCATCCATGGTACCAATGCCATCTCCTTCACTCATATTGTCCTACAAAAGTCCAAGTGAGAACGAAGGCATGGATGATAGAAAGGTCGAATCATTCATCTGTATCGGTTCGGTCTTCTGATTGACATTAACGCCATACCACTATTACTATCAGTTATATATCAAGGGAAACCTACCATTTCTATTTACCCTCGCCTTCGATCTCTATTTGCACGTTTGGTTCATTGGGTGGGTTCTCGTTGTTCATGTTACCGACTTCAGCACCACGAACCTGATCAAACAAAAAATATACATGGTTTTGAATAGCAAATAGTTGCATCAAGGGTGTTTGTTTGTGTGGTAAAATGTTGCGTCCAAGAACATACTTCGTCTTCTGTGGACTGATTAAGTGACCCAAGAACATCATTTATTGCATCAGAAACATCAAATTTGACTGCCGTTAAATAAATAGGAGGGTCCTTCGCATTGACCCTTCAGACATCCAGCGCACATTGCTGATTCCAACATTATCAGCATGATTTTCTGGACTAAATGCCTGTTTTTCAGGCACATTCAACGATGTCGATTTCTCCAAAAACTCACGAACAAATTTTACAACATCACCCTTCATCGTAGTGACCTTGTCCTCAATGAATTTCTCCACAAATGCCTACAATTTGGTAAATGAATCCTCTATCATTTTTGAAATACGCCATCAATTTACCAATTTTCGTATCAGTCGAACTAAAGTGATCCTTGAGTTTAAAGCAACCAAATCAGCAACAAATAGCAGTTCATTATGTTCGGTGCCGGTACCCTGCCACTAGTGGAAGGATGGCTGGATTCTGACACATTCCCTTTATCATTTCGCTTATTATGCTTCTTTTTCTTCTCCATCTCTTCACTCCTCAGCTTATTCAACTCAACCTCCGTTATTCCTCCAGAGAACATGGTTTTCTCAAATTCAAAATTTTCGGATATCAACTTCACCACATTGTTGACCTTCTCATCGTCCTCGTCATCAGACCAAACCAATTTATGAAACGTAATTTCACATTTTACCGCCAATTTATTTTTTGTATTTTTTCAACAAAAATTCAAATTTTTCGCCAAAAATGAATTTTCATATCTCCCCTTTCCCGAAAACGTGATTTCGCATTTGTGTTACAAATATAATTTTACATTTTTTCCGTCAAAAATATAATTTTTTATTTTTCTATCAAAAACGTATTTCCGTATTTTTCTGTCAAAACTCTAATTTAATATTTTCCCATCAAAAATTTGATTTCGCATACTCTGTCGAAAATATAATTCCACAAACCACCAGAATGTAATTCTATATATTTCCTCAGAAACATAATTCCACATATTTTCTAGTAAAATACATAATTTTGTTTTTTCCCACCAAAAAAGTAATTTTATTTTTCCAGCAAAAAACGTATGATACATACGAGAACCAACACCCTCCTATCCTATACACTTACCGTTGGAGTAAGCCCAAATATAACTGAAACAAGAACACTAGAGAACGCCGAAAAGATGGAGGGGAAGGACCCAACAATAATGAAGGCCCAAAGAAAGTAGGTCAAGCGCAAGAGTAACTTGGGTAAGAAGTAACTAGAGTAAAAAGGGAAGGGTAAGTTAATGAGTAGTAAAAAGGGAGTGGAAAGAATCATCTTGGGGATTCGGGAGGAAGATAATCCATTAGGGGGAGCGATAATATAAATAAGGAGAGATGGCGCGGAGAGAGGGTATTAAGGAATTTAGGGAGAGCTTTTGAGAGGAGGTGCCGAATGCATTCTCAGGTTGTATTGAGCTTTATTAAGTGAAATTCAAGAGTAAATTCAGTTCTTAAAACAACGTAATTTCGTATTTATCCCATCAATTTCGTATTTTTTGATAAAAACAAATTTTACATTTTTTGCAAAAACATACTTTTCTATTTTTTCGAAATATCATAATTAAATATATTTTTAAAGATTTTTACTTTAACAGGATTAATATTCGCTCAATTGATATCTCAGGAGACTTATTTACTACATCTTTTCCCATAATAATATTTTTTAAACATATTTATAACAATTGGAATGGGTCATCTAAAGAAAAGTAGACTTAGTAACTAGAGGGAGAGGTTTTCGCAGCTGCATCCCTTAGCATGGTTTGTCTGGAGGGCTGGGGCTGGACCCAAGTAAAACAAATTCGTACTTGTAGTCCTCAATCTTAATATAAAAAATCAGTTCTTATTCCAAATGTACTCTTAGCACAAATAGTAAATAAAAGTAAACTACTTGCTTGAGTTCTTTAGTTCGAATCCTTTTAACATCAAAAATTTTTAAAAATTAGAATGGTCTAATTTTGTTTGTAATATAAAACGACCCTTTTTTTTTCCTTTCGACCTTATTAAATTCAGGACTGGTTCTGTTTATCTGATATGATATAGAGAAGTTATAAAAAAAAAGGATGAGAAGCTCTTAAAAGAGTAAAAAGGGATGAGAAGCTCTTAAAAGAGTAAAAAGGGATGAGAAGCTCTTAAAAGAGTAAAAAATGATGCGGCGGCAATTAAAAAAGATAAAGAAGAAATCGATGAAAGGTTGTTAGACGTTTTAACAAATGCTAAAGAGAGCCATGCTAATACAAATAGAAGAAAGTACTCAAGAGAAGATATTTTTGAGGATCATAGAGAGAAGATTAGAGCTACGAACATGGATTGATTGGATAGAGCGAAAGTTTTTACGTGTCAGTTTTTCCGAATTGTAGAAGCTGAATCTTACAAAGAGCTTAATCGAAGGAGAAGCAGAAGCGTATGTTCATCGGATCCAATCAAAATTGTCTTTCCACTCTTGGGACGCATTGAAGAATGTTTTATTGTTTAGGTTTGAGGAAGATGACGATCCAAAAAAGATCATGTTAAAAGAGAAGAATAGAAAGATCAAAGAACGGAGTGATTCCACGAAGATTCACCAGAATTTAATGGTGACAAAAGCGATTCCCACCATAGTGTCGCTCCTGCAGAAATCAAAACGGATTCATGGAGAAACAATTGACTCGATTTCACAATTTGAATTGGATGCAACTGAATCAGACACTGAGATTGATGTTGTTCAGCGAAAAAAATCAATTCTGGACATAGATTCGATGGAGGAAAAGGATATTCATCAGGCGACAGATTCAATCATGGATTTTGATTGTATTCATCAAAAAATTCCACATAATCAGGAACTTGTTTCTAAGCTAGAACCAAACTTTTATATTTACACTAAATCAGTGGATGATTGTGAGCATTCGTACTCTAGTCATGGCTTTGGTGTATTGTTTGATAATCTATAAAAGATGTTAGAAGTTTCATTTGTGAAGAATCATGACAAGGTTTATCAAACGTCGACATGTATCATTGTCAAGCAATTTGCACACCACGTGTTTGATAAATTATTTTTAAGAATACAAAGTTAAAAGAATAAAAATACGACAAGGCATGGAAATTTAAATACAAACAAAAGATGGTGCTGACAGTTATGTCACAAAAACTTTATTCATTCATTGTAAGAGGGGGAAATAAGTATTTCTGCTCTTCTTTTAGTACTTTGGAGAGATCAAAGTGGAAAGAAAACAACTCTAAGTTTATGAGAGATGAATTACATTCTAATATGGCATGGTTATAGTGGAAACTGAGATTGACATGTGTTTCCATAAACTTGGGACGCATTCTTCTTTGCGATTTGAAGTCCCATGTAAGGCACAAGTCGAACTTTAAGAAACTCAAACAAGTTTCCAAAATGGATGTTTCTGTTGGCAGCACCGTTTGTTTTACACTATGTGCATTTTCAGATTGGAATCAGTAAATAGATGGTGTAGACGAAAAGCGGCAGGAACAAATTAGTCTCAAATATAACAAGGATATATATTGAAAAACATGAACCGAAAACATCGAGGTGGAAAAGACGTTGCGAACACTCAAATGGATCAATGTAAGTTTGGCAAGAAACATAGTGAAATTTCAAGTCTTCAGATGTGGCTTTTGGTGAGTTTTAGGTCCAGCATAAGATCGAGTTTATGGGAATTCGTTTTTGGAGTTATTGTTGTTGATAAGGATAAAACAAGAAGTGATAAAGTTTCTGGAACAACAACAACAAACCATTTTCACAGATTCCAGTGGGTTTTTATATTTTGGTTTTTGAATAAGTCAGTTTTGTTGGCTACAAAAAATGTGGTGGTTACTTCACTAGAGGTCTATGGGTTAAAACCAAAAAGGATAATGATGATGTTGACTTGGTTGCTTCAACAATTCCACATGAACTTGTTTAATTGTGAAAGAATTAAGAGTGTGGCAAGAATTGAATACTTAAATTATCATGAGAAGGAAAAGCTCTCGATGCCTTGGTTGATTAGGTTTCACAAGAATTCATATGTTAAAATGCAAGAACATTATTGAGTTATATTCTGTAAATTTGGACAGGAGAGTCTACTTTTCAATGTGGCATTGTTGGAGAAAGAAAAAAAACTACAAAGTTAGAGCTGACACAGTGGCTGCAAACCTTAATCCACAAGTATATGGACAAGACTACTGTTACAAGAAGAGAAGCCACAACAACTTCAGCTGGTTCATTGCTAGTGCTAACGTTTAGCTCTTATTTACAACTTTCTACTACAAATGGAAAAGAGACCAAAGTTGTTAACATGATGCAGAAATAGAGTGTGTTTGCAGCAGTTCTATCTTTAGTTCTTTACAGTTTGAGGATAAGCTGTCTTCAAACGGGGAATTATTTATATGCTATTAGAGAAGTTATAGAAAAAGGAAAAGAAGCTCTTAAAAGAGTAAAAAATGACGTGGCGGAAATTAAAAAAGATAAAGAAGAAATCGAAGAAAGGCTGTTAGACGTTTTAACAAATGCTAAAGAGAACCATACTAGAATAAATAGAAGAGAGTACTCAAAAGAAAATATTTTAGAGGATCATAGAGAGAGGATTAAAGCTTTATGTGTTATGTTCTTGGTGATAAGCGAGGAAAAATGTAACTCCAACCTTATCATTGTCCCACTAGGTAACTTCATTTGTAGTAATTACATTTGAGTTACTTGATTTGTATTTCGTATAGATAGAGATTCTTCTTTATTGTAATGAGACACCAACAAAAAGCATAACACATATATAAAAAACATTGTTCTTTCACACATCTCATATAATATCCTTTATCGTTAGTTAAGTTATTTAATTATTCCATGATCAAATGAAAATTTAAAATTATTAACGAATAATTGTAAAAATCCACTCTTAACTAAAAGAATGTGTGATGGCGAGTCACAAGTGTTATGTTTATCGGAGAATTCCTTCTTGATTCTACCTTCTACGACAGTATCTTGGGTCGGTCTTTACTGGGATGTAGTAGCTTCTACAATTTTGTTGTTTAGAACGCCATTTAGATTTTGTAATCACGGATCATGGAAAATGTCTTACTCCTATTAGTTTTGAAAGTTTGTAATAACTCCAACGGATCAATTCCACGAAACTATATCTTTATTAATTAGAATTTTGTTAAGTTAATTCCTTACAATTATACTTAAGTTTGGATTTAATCAACTCTATTCTTGTAGATTGCAACCAAACAATTTTTAGTGTATCCAAATATATTTTCAGCTCTCTGTCTCGATCACTTAAACGCAGAAATACCATTCGTTTGAAGTGAACAGACCAGATCACCAAAGACCATTTTTTCTGAACCTCTCAGAAAAACTCTCTCTTTCTCAACTCATGAATCTCTCTCTGTTTTTTGCTCAAAAGAAAACGTGAATTGAAACCTAGAATCACAATGCTCTAAATACATGAATTTCTTATTCATTATTTAGAAGATTTTCTTTTTTTTCTCTTGAAGAATAATTCTATTATTCCTTAATGATGTTTTTCCTTTTTCCTGATGCTGCTTTTTTGCTTTTGTCGCCAAGATGCTCTTTTCATTTTTTTCGTGCATCTTCAATCTCCTCCTTTTTAATTTAGTGTGATACTCAAGCAATTTTCAAGACTGAGGTTCCTGTAAAACACAACCAGAACAGACACACATTATACAAGCAAGACTTCTAGCAGTGATTCGAAACTTGTCCAATTAAATTTCCTGCCTTGTTCATTACAGAACATAGATTCAACCAAATACTCAGAAACATACAAGGTTTTCAAAACGCAAGTTATAACACAGTTTTCCAAAACATCACTGCAACACATTTGGTCCAAAAACAAACTCAACAAACTCTCAATCTATTACATAGATAATATTGCTTCCTCATACTTTAAGCCCATTGCTCCCCCATACACTATGCATTATCCAAATCCTCACCGTCATCTCCCCCTGCATGAGTTTACAACTGAGATAAAAACAAAGATTGGCAAAAGTAAAGGAAATTCGAAAGAAACACATACCAGAAGCTAGCAGGCATTGAATGACACCAAGGGTATGTTGAAGTGCTTGCCTATCTTCAGCCGAGAGCCCACAAGATGGGTCTGATGGGAAAGAACCAGAAGGTTGTCCACGAGAAAACACACCAGGAGGACCTTGACGAAATTACCGAACTTTCGGAGTGGTTCCCTTAAAAGGAATAGGGTGCTGCTCATTAAGCATACAAAAAATGAGACTAGGATAGGGAAAAAGAACTTAGATGCCGGATTACGAGCCAATTGGAGAATGTGGTTGAGCACAAGTTTCCCAAAATGAAACGGAATGCAGTTGACGATTTTGTGAACAATCTTAGCACGATTGGGGTTCGGATAGCCACTATTTTGAGTAGGAGCCCAGTTGTGGCAACATATCTTATATAAAACAGCATTATTAGGGGTGAAGTGAGTAACCAGTAGAGCACTCCACTGCTGAGTAAGGCCTCCACTCATAAACACATCAAGTTCATCATCGTTCAATTCAGGAACCGGTTTCAAAGCAGCAGCAGTAGCAATATCCATTAGATCACGAGCAGCATTAATCAAATCCGGAGAGAACTTACATGGAAACCCTTTGACAAAGACCTCTAGACATTTAGACTCAGTTTTGATGGCTGGAAGATTTGCCCAGAACTCCTAGAGAGACGGGCCACACGTCTGTGACTGTACGAGTCATCCCAGCATCACGAATATAGGTTTCAATTTCACGAGGGATTGTACCAAAACAAAATTGACGCTCATCAATGAACTGGTGTTGGGAGAATAGTTCATATCTCGAAGGGGAAGAAACACAGCGAGGAGGCGTAGAAGGAGGAACAACCGAAGGTTCCTTCTTTTGAGACCGATTGCGTTTTCGAGCAGCCAGAACGGAGGGCTTCTGAGTACGCTTGCGAGGGGCTGATCGATTTGAGGAGCGCCGTGATTCATCTGAGAGAATCTCCACATAACCCGAGAGAGTCGAGGGTGCCACAGGAGGAGCCACATGCTCTGATGGTGGCGAGATGTCTGCAACAGCGGGAGACACAAGAGAAGCCGGTGATGGAACACGCAGAGGCGATATCGGGGGCATGGTTTCCAGACGCGGTGTCGGTGAAGAAACATCAAGAGACGATGAAACCCTAGGTGTAGCCAGAGGAAGCGAATCCAGAATAGGGGTCAAGATGGGGGCTAGGGCTGAATCCGGTGATTGCATGTCTCATTCAGAGGTTGCCTTTGGAGATGGGGTTGACGATTGTGTCGGCGGAAGTGTTGACAAGACGCGACAAGCCAGAGAGAAAAGACTTCATGGTGAACAATACAATTCTTGGGAGGAATAAACGAACACACAGAAACACGCCTCATATATGTATTTGAAACGATGCAACGGTTCGTTAATCCACGCGAAGAGATATACCTTTTCAAATATGACTGAAAAAACTGCTTGATGTACGAATATGATTGACAGTGATTCATTGATACTATCAATACAACCAAAATCTCTTATGAAGAATAGACACATAAATATGAAAGATCATTAGTCACAAAGTGAGGGACCCTAGTTATGAGATATTTAAGAAAAAGAAACCAACAACTAACGTACCAACAATTTATGTGAACTTATGTAGACAAACCTTAATTTGATCAGGACCATATATTGAAAGCAAGGACTGCATACACACTTTTCTCACATCTGATCCAGTCTGGTGACTAGTCTTTCACACCCTCATGCCTTTATCAGGATTTATTCTTACTCATGAAGGCAACTTGTAGTAAAATTTTTGATTAAGAAAGGGGCTCAATGATATGATGACATCAGATAAGCCACAAACGATTTGTTTGGCTACATATAAGTCTGATGGATTTTTTTTTCTTTTCTACCTTTCTTCCTATTTCATTTTTTTTCTTTTTTTTTCATAAGCTCTTTGACCTCCTTCATATTGGTGAGATGATAAACACATGACGGCATGAGGGACATCTCTTTTTCACATGTAGATCTTGACGTTTGATAACATGCATCAGATTTGCTACAACTTCTAGTCCCTGTCTTAGATCAAATCAACTCACATAAATAGTTAGAGCTCACATACACTAATCGATTTCCTCAAATTGATAAATCTGTTGAAATCCAATGGCTTACTGAACATATCAGCTAGTTGCAGTTCAGTTCCCACATGATCGATTGCAACTAGTTTCTCCTCAACCAAATCACGAATGAAATGATGCCTAATACATATAAATATGTTTGGTAGGTGAATGTTGAATTGGATTTTTGGCAATATTGATAGCACTCTCATTATCACAGTGAACGAGGAGAGAATCAGATATCATACCGTAATCAGCTTCCATTTGTTTCATCCACAAGAGTTGAGTACAACAGCTCACTAATGCGATGTATTCAACTTCAGCTGTTGATAATGATACACTATTTTGTTTCTTGCTATGCCAAGATATCAAGTTGTTACCAAGGAAGAAACATCCTCCACTTGTGCTTTGTCTATCATCCAAGCATCCAGCCCAATCAACATCACAATATCCTGCAAGGTGTTGATTTGTATCTCTCGTGTATAACAGGTCTAATTTTGATGTTCCCTTGACATACTTAAGAATTTGTTTGACTGCCTGTAGATGTGACAACTTGGGTTTAGCTTGATACCGGGCACAAATTCCCACACTTACACATAGATCTGGTTGACTTGTCGTAAGATATAATAGACTGTCTATCATTCCTCTATACACTTTAGGATCAACATCTTCTCTTTGTTCATCACGAGATAGTTTGATGTTGACTCCCATAGGTGTCTTAGCTGATTTGCTCTGTTGTAGACCAAATCTGTTCACCAGATTCCTTGCATAGTTGCTATGTGTGATAAATATATACTCTTCTGTCTATCTGATATGAAGCCCCATAAAGTAATTCAGTTCACCTACCATGCTTATTTCAAATTCATTTTTCATCTTCTGCACAAACTCATCAACCAAAGCTTGTTGAGTTGCTCCAAAAACTATATCATCGACATATATTTGAACCACAATAAAATCTTTCTTACTGTCATGCACAAGTAGTGTCTTGTCTACAGTCCCTCGAGTGTATCCTGATTGGTCAAGAACGAAGTCAAGCGTTCATACCACGCTCGTGGTGCCTATTTTAATCCGTACCACGCACTTTTTAGTTTGTAGACATGATGAGGATTCTCTGGGTCTTCAAAACCTTTGGTTGTTCAACATACACTTCTTCCTGTAGTATATCATTCAAGAAGGCACTTTTCACATCCATCTGATGAAGTTTGAATCCCATCAAATAGGCCATTCCAACCAGAAATCTGATGGATTCTAATCTAGCAGCAGGCGCAAAAGTTTCTTCAAAATCAATTCCTTCCACTTGAGAGTATCCCTGAGCAACAAATCGAGCCTTATCTCGCACCACATTTCCATGTTCATCTATCTTGTTCTTGAAGACCCATTTAGTCCCAACAACATTAACTCCTGCTGGCCGGGGCACCAAATCCCAAACACTGTTACGTTCAAACTGTTCAAACTCTTCTTGCATTGACTGTATCCAATATTCATCCATCAATGATTCCTTGTGAGTCTTGGGTTCTAATGATGAGACAAAGCAGGCAAAACACACCATTTCCTTGAAGTTAATTTGCTTTTTTCTTGTAACCCTTTTACCGTTCACTTCACCAATTATGTCCTTTTCAGAGTGATTTCGATGAACTTGTGGCCTAACTTCATGTTCTGATTTTGACCCTGAAATTGATTCTGGCTCCTTGACTTGAGAGACTACCTGATCTTCTTTTTGTAACTCTTGATCACTTGTTCTCTCAACAAAATTAAACATTAATCCTTGTGATGAAATATCATTAAACACAACATTACCAGTCCCTTGAATGGCCCTCATTCTTTTGTTATACACCCTGTACGAAATACTTGATCCTGAATACCCAAGGAATATCCCTTCATCGCTCCTCTAGTCAAACTTCCCGAGTTGAACCTTTTCATTCAAAATATAATATTCACATCCAAATACATGAAAGTAGCTTACCGTAGGAGCTTTACCTTTCTAGAGTTGGTATGGCGTCACAGTTGTTCCCTTTCTTATGTATACTCTAATTATCACATAACAGGTTGTGCTGATTGCGTCTGCCCAAAAATGTTTGGCCACTTGATTTCCATGTGACATTGCTCGAGCCATTTCTTGAAGGGTTCTGTTCTTTCTTTCAATAACTCCGTTCCGCTGAGGTGTTTTGGGTGTTGAGTACTGATGAAATATCCCATGCTCTCCACAGAATTTTTCAAAGATGTCATTCTGATACTGTCTTCCATCATCGCTTCTGATGACCTTAATTGCCCACTTCTTCTCTTTCATCAGTTAAAGAGCCAGAATTTTACAACTGTCAAACATTTTTGCTTTCTCTCTGAGAAACCTTACCCATGTGTACTTGGTGAAGTCATCAACTAACACAAAAATGTACTTTTTTCCAAATATGCTTTCTACCTAAATTGGGCCCATAAGATCCATGTGAATTAGATCCAAACATTTTTCTGTCTGAACGTGTGGTACTGTCTTGTGGTGAACTTTAACCTGCTTACCTTTGGCACATGGTCCACATACGAATTCAGTATCCAGCTTTAACTTGGGGATTCCTCGTATTACATCTTGTTGAGACAACTTCACCATAGTTCTGATATTCATATGTCCAAGCTTCTAGTGCCAACTCATCTTTTTTTTACTGAAAAATATCTCTTAGACGGTGTCCACACATAGCAATTGTTCCCTATCCTCATACCTTGTGGATTACAGAGTTCTGATCATTTTTTGCCTTGCATCCAATACTTGTGAATGTGACTGAGAGACCTTCATCAAATAGTTGATTGATACTGATCAAGTTCTCCTTCAGACCCTCTACCAAATACACATTTTCTAGCTCTAGAGCTGTTTTACCAGTGGTATCACCTTTCCATTTGATTTTTCCTTTAGCTCCATCTCCAAAGGTCACTTTTCCTGCTGTGGTTTTCTCAAGTGTTTGAAGATTCTCTTGATTACCTGTCATGCGTCTTGAGCACCCGCTGTCAAAATACCACACAACCTCAGCTGATTTTTGTGGCCCTTCAGCCGTATAGGTAGCATACGAGTAGAGATCTTGCTTTCTCACCCATACTCGGTTATATTGTCTCTCATCCCACCAGAATCTGTTACGTCTTACTTGTAACAATGAGGTCTAATATGTCGTATCTTACCACAATAAAAACATTCAGGTATGTTGTACGATTGCCAATTTTCAACCTGTTGATATCTAAAGCTTCTATCCTGCTGAATCCACCTTCTGCACCTCCAAGGGTATTATTCCTCTCTTGTCCAAATCCCTTTGTCCTAGATTCTGCCTTGACGAACTGAGGCATTCCCTTTTTAGGGTTCCCTTGATAGCCCAACCGGTACCGCCAACCCTACGACCAGCCGGGCCGGACCGATCAACATTTCTGGCGGAGAGGGCCAAACCTCCAGCCCAACTGGCGGCGACGTGAATGACACCGTTGACCCAATTGGTGACCCCACCGGCTCCAGAATCAACCTGGCCGGCTCCGATGATAACTCGGCCAGCTCCTCGCACAGTCCAGCCGATCCAGCCAATTGCACCATCATTTCCACATCAACACAAGGGGACTCGGATCAGCTAAGCTACCAGGTTCGAGGCATGAACCTGGATGAAGTCTCTACACTAGTGGTGCCACCAGGAGCAATGACAAGGAGCAGAACAAGGGCACTCTTCCACAAATTCAGTTTGTGGGTGGACAAGCTCCTAGAAGATGATCGACAAGGAGCATTGGGCCAAGAGTACAAGGAAGAGTCTAAAGGCTTCTCAACATTACAAAGGACTCCAGAGACTTGGGCCTTAGTGGCAAAAGAGGTCAGGGCCCAACAATTCATAACCCTACTCCAAGTCGAAGACTAGGAGATAGGCGCGTGCATGCCACAAGGTCGGCCACCTTCCATTTCTTGGCCGGTAGGTAAGAATGGTAAGTTTTCAATTATACACTTGCCTTTTCTGTTTTGCAGGGTAGGAATTAGAAGTTTTATATTTTTGAGTCAAGAACAATTTAGGTAGAAGTCCTTTTTCGGTTATTGCCTTTTTGTAATTTTTCCTTGTGCACTTTTGTAAGTTTTCCATTTTTCTTTCTTTGAGTCGACCCTAGAAGGTCAAGCTGCCGAGCATATTAATAAGGCTCCTTCAGCATTGTAGTTTGACAACCTTTTTGATATTAATAAAGATAGAACTTTCTTCCTACGAGTTTTCTCTCAAGAAACTTGTGCGCTTAGAACCCTAGTCGAGACAAGCCCTCCTAGCTTCTAAGTTGTGATTTATCACGAGGTTCATCACCCCTCGTGTGGTTCACTTCACCTCTCCCTCCATTACTCACCAGAAAACCCCTATCCAGAAGCCTAAGGTCGAGTTTCTCACCTAATCTTCTCCAAGCAGTCCTCGCGTGTTACGGCCTTGATTCAAGGCTTGTATCATTTTGGTATCAGAGCTTAAAGCTCCTAAAACCAGGTTGTTTCTATCTTTTACTTAGTCTTATTTCTAGTTCTTGCATTAGTTCAAGTTTTATTTAAAAAAAATAATAATAACATCTATGTTCAAACCGAGTGCATCTAGCTCCTATATGCATCACTAGGGTTTAGATACATTCTTTTCATTGAGATTTTGTTTTTTCTTTTTGTTAAAAGCATATTTCCATTCTTCATTAAGTTAAATTAAAAAGCAAACAAAAAAATAGAAAACTACCAAAAGAAAAATCGACCAAGAGCAACTAGGATATTTCGCACTAATTGTTAGAAAAGTTTCCATTTTTTCTACTTTTTCTATTTTTTTTCAAGCTTTTTCCTTTTTCTAGTTACATCTTCTCCTATAAAAGAAATCTCCTAATCGATTCTTAGGAGCAAATTAAGTTTTTTTTCTTCTTGTAGCACACAATGGCAACAGGAAATCAAGATGCAACCACGACCATGATGGCCATGTTCATCACTCTCCAAATACAACTCGCATCAATCGGCGAGAGGTTGGAGCGCATGGAGAGGCCGGTGAGATTCCAGGCCATAAGGCACGTGAAGGCTGAGCAAGACCCTGCTGAGGGTCCTGATCACCCTAGGACACGGCTCGAACAAGAGAAGCCCCAGCCGGTTGGAGATGAAGACGCACAGCCTCGCCACCCTAGACCAAGAGGACCTCCACAGCAACCAAAAGCAGAAGGCGATGGCTTCAAACCCTATGTGATACAAGCCTTGATTCAAGGATGTATGCGCGTGGGCTGTTTGTAGAAGATTAGGTGAGAAACTCAACCTTAGGCTTCTGGATAGGGGTTTTCTGGTTGGTAAACGATGGAAGGGTGAAGTGAACCACACGAGGGGTGATGAACCTCGTGATAAATCACAAACTTAGAGCTAGGAGGGCTGGTCTCAACTAGGTTCTAAGCGCACAAGATTCTTAGAGAGAAAACTTGTAGGAAAAAGTTCTACTTTATTAATAATCAAAAAGGTTGTCGAACTACAATGCTGGAAGGAGCCTTATTAATATGCTCGACAGCTTGTCCTTCTAGGGTCGACTCAAACAAATAAAAGGAAAGTTTACAAAAGTGCACAAAAGGAAAAGATACAAAAGTGCATAACCGAAAAAGGACCTATTCCTAAAATGTTTTTGACTCAAAAATGTAAAGCAACTAGATCCTACCCTGCAAAACAGAAAGAGGCATATATTCGAATGTAAACTTACCTTAACTCACCTCACGGCCAAGAAATGGAAGGTGGCCGTCCTTGTGGCATGCACGCGCCTTGCTCCTAGTCTTCGACTTGGAGTAGGGTTAAATATCTTTGGGCCCTGACCTCTCTTGCCACTAAAGCCCAAGTCTCTGATGTTCCTTGTGTTTTTGAGAAGCCTTTGGACTCTAATTTGCTCTTCTGGCCCATTGTCCTTAGCTGCTCTTCCTCTAGAAGCTTGTCGACCCATAAGCTGAATTTGTGGAAGAGTGCTCTTGATCTGCTTCTTGTCATTGCTCCTGGAGGTACCACTGGTGTAGATACTTCCTCTAAGTGCATGTCCTGGAGCTGGTAGCTCATTTGGTCCGAGTCCTCTTGTGTAGAAGTGGAAGTGTGCGTGTACTCGGCTGGATGGCCTGTACCGGCTGGATTGTGCGCGGTACTGGCCGGAATGACTTCAGGACCGGCCAAGTTGATCCCAGTCGGCGGTGTCATCAGGGGGACCGGCGGTGTCATTCACGTCCCCAACAAGTGTGCCGGAAGCTTGGGCCTCTCCGCCCGCGATGTTGACCGGTCTGGTCCTATAGGTCGAGGGTCCGGCGGTACTGTCTGGTCCGGCAGGCGCGCCAGATGGTCCTGCTGTCTCGGGCAAGCTTCCTGGTCGGCCAGTCTGGTCTCCTGGCTGGATGTACGACCTGATGTCCTCATCATTCCCTCCCTCTTCAGTAGGTTTTGTCCTCAAAACTGGATCATCTGCATGGAAAGGGGCCAAGTCAGTAACATTGAACGTATTGGACACATTAAACTCACCTGGCAGCTCGATCCGGTAGGCGTTGTTGTTGATCCTCTCGAGCACTCTGAATGGTCCATCTCCTCTTGGTGCTAGCTTGGAACTCCTTAGGTTTGGGAACCTCTCCTGCCGTAGGTGTAGCCACACCCAATCGCCTGGTTGAAAGATCACCTCCTTTCTTCCTTTGTTGGCATGAGTCACGTACTGTCCGGTCCTCTTCTCCAAGTTCTCTGCTACCTTCTGGTGTAACCTCCTTATGAACTCTGCTTTGGATGCTCCGTTGAGGTTGGTCATCTCAGCTGGTGGCAGTGGTGTTTGCTCCAATGGGGTGAGAGGGTTGAAACCGTATACCACTTCAAATGGGGTCTTCTTGGTTGCTGAGTGCACGGCTCGGTTGTAGGCGAACTCAATGAATGGCAGGCACTCCACCCAAGTCTTTAGGTTCTTCCCTAGTGTTGTTCTGAGAAGAGTTGATAGGGTCCTGTTGACAACTTCAGTTTGGCCATCGGTTTGAGGATGGCAAGTGGTTGAGAAGAGTAGCTTTGTGCCTAGTTTTCTCCAAAGGGTCCTCCAGAAATGGCTGAGGAACTTGGTGTCCCTATCTGATACGATGGTCCTTGGCACTCCATGAAGCCGTACTATCTCCCTGAAGAACAGCTCAGCTGTTTGTGTGGCATCATTGACATTGGCACATGGGATGAAGTGTGCCATCTTGGAGAATCTGTCCACCACTACAAAGATTGCATCTTTGTGGTTGATCTTGGGCAGACCTAGAACAAAATCCATTGAGATGTCCACCCATGGATGTGTTGGTATGGGCAGTGGGAGATACAACCCGTGAGGTTGCACTCGGGACTTTGCCTTCTTGCAAGTGATGCATCTTGCACAATGTGCTTCTACTGTCCTCTTGATGTGTGGCCAGTAGAAGTGCTCCTTGACCACTGCTAGAGTCTTGTCGACACCAAAGTGGCCCATGAGTCCTCCTCCATGAGCTTCTCGGATGATAAGCTCCCTTAGTGATCCTTGTGGTATGCACAGCCTTCTTTCTCGGAACAAGAATCCCTCATGGATGTAGAATTTGCCATGACTCCCTGTGCTACACTCCTTGTAGCTCTCAGCAAGGTCAGGATCATCCTTGTATAGATCCTTGATGTGCTCGAATCCTAGGACCTTTGCCTCCATGGTTGATATCAAGGCAAACCTCCTTGATAGTGCATCGGCTACCACATTATCTTTGCCCTTCTTGTACTTGATGATGTCGGAAGGTCTCTATGAACTCCATCCACCTGGCATGTCTCCTCTTGAGATTGGTTTGCCCTCTGAGGTGTTTGAGAGTCTCGTGATCAGTGTGGATCACAAACTCCTTGGACAGCAAGTAATGCTGCCAAGTCTCCAATGCTCGGACAAGGGCATAAAGCTCCTTGTCATAAGTGGGGTAGTTCAGTGAGGCACCACCTAGCTTCTCACTGAAGTATGCCACTGGTCTCCCTCCTTGGGTTAGCACTGCTCCTATGCCTATTCCAGAGGCATCACACTCCACTTCAAACGTCTTGTTGAAGTCGGGAAGGACTAGCACTGGTGCATGTGTAAGGCTGTCCTTCAAGGCCTGGAATGCCTTCTCCTGAGCTTCTCCCCAGCTGAATCCCACGTTCTTCTTCACTACTGCCGTCAGTGGTGAGGCAATACTGCTGAAGTTGGGCACGAATCTCCTATAGAAGCTGGCCAGTCCGTGGAAGCTCCTTACTTGGCTGATGTTTCCTGGTGTTGGCCATTCTTGTATGGCTCGAATCTTCTCTCATCAACCTGTAGGCCCTGTGAACTCACAACAAAACCTAAAAGACAAGCTTATCAGTACAAAGGTGCACTTCTTGAGATTGGCATAAAGCTCTTCTTGTCGAAGGGTTTTAAGGACCATCTCAAGATGTGTGAGGTGTTCCGTAGGCACTTACTATAAACAAGTATGTCATCAAAGTAAACTACTACAAACTTACTGATGTACGCCCTAAGAACTTGGTTCATAAGGCATGAAGGTGCTTGGGGCATTAGTCAAGCCGAATGGCATGACTGTCCACTCGTAGAGCCCTTGCTTTGTCTTGAAAGCAGTCTTCCACTCATCACCTTCCTTCATTCTTACCTGGTGGTATCCACTTTTGAGGTCTATCTTGGGGAAGACCGTGGCTCCACTCAGCTCATCTAGCATGTCATCCAGTCGTGGTATTGGATGCCTATACTTGACTGTGATGTTGTTGATGGCTCGGCAGTCCACACACATGCGCCAAGTCCCATCCTTCTTGGGCACTAGCAGCACTGGTACAGCACATGGACTGAGGCTCTCTTGAACATATCCTTTCTCCAGGAGCTCCTTGACTTGCTTCTCAAGTTCCTTGGACTCCTCTGGACTCATCCGGTAGGCTGGCCGGTTGGGCAGGGCTGCTCCGGGCACTAGATCAATCTGATGTTCTATGCCACGTAAAGGAGGCAAGCCTGCTGGTATCTCCTCTGGAAATACATCCTGGAATTTGTTGAGGAGTGTTGCTACTTCATGAGGTAGCTCTACCTGTCCCTGTTCTATACTCAACACTTCCTTGAAAACCATTAGTAACATTAAGTCCTTCGAGGCTAAAGCTCTCCGGACATGACTAGGTTGAATAAGAAAGTTAGACTTGACAAGTTTCTTTTCCTTACTCATTTGGAGTTGTAGCTCATGTACTTGGGCAGGTGTAAGAGGAGCTAGGCTGACCTTTCTCTTGTCATGCACGAAGGTGTAGATTGGTTCTGCCATCATGCCTGGTCTCTTTGTCAAACTGCCATGGTCTTCCTAGTAGAAGATGGCCAGCTTGCATGGGCACCACGTCGCGACCTGGTCTTGGTACTTGCCCACACTGAATGGCACAGTGACTTGCTCATGAATCTTGAGCTCCACTTTGTCATCGAGCCATCTCAGTCTATATGGTCGAAGATGCCGTGTCCTCTCTAGACCTAGCTTATCAACCATATACGCACTAGCAACGTTAGTGCAAGAACCACCATCTATGATGAGGTTACATACCTTTCCTTGATGGTGCAACGGCTGTGGAAGATGTTCTCCCTTTGGATGGTCTCTGAAGGATCCACCATTGCACTGAGGATACGTCTAGTGACCAGCACTTCCCCCCCATCAGGGTACTCAATGTCACCATATTCTCCTTCTGGTTCATAGTCCTCTTCATCTTGGGACTCATATTCTCCAGCCTCCGTAATTAACATGACCCGGTTGTTTGGGCACTCCCTTGAGATGTGTCCACGACCCCTACACTTGAAACAAGTGATGTCACGTGATCTTTGAGGGTTAGAAGACTTACCAGGCCCTCTCTGGTCACGGGTGGGTTCAGGAGGCTTGCTCTTGAACCTTGACTCGATCTCTATGCTCTTGCCTTTGTCTACGGTCTTGGGCATGTTGCTTGGTGCCCAAGGTGTCTTAGGCTTTTTGCGGATGTCTTGGCTCTTACGTTTGATGTGCTGCTTAGCTTGCACAGATAGGTGGAACAAGTCTTTGAAGTCATTGTAGATTTGCCTTTCCACCTTGCGGCTGATTCTTTCTTGGAGTCCATCCAAGAATTGTGCCATCAATGATTCTTCATCATCATTGAGCTCCAATCTGTTCCTTAGCTTCTCGAACTCTTCATAGTACTCCTCTACTGATCTGGTACCCTGTTTAAGAGTACGAAAACGACGTTGCAAGTCTCTATGAATGTAAGGTGGAACAAACCTTTGTCGCATGACATCCTTCATGTCGACCCATGAGTCTACGGGCCTCATTCTTCTCCTCCTTCTGTCAGATACCTCACGATCCCACCAGATGAGGGCATTGTCCGTGAGTTGTGCTACTGCCATTGAGACTCTCCTAGGTCCTGGTTGGTTGTAGTGATCAAAGATGTGATCCATACGCTTCTCCCAATCTAGGTAAGCCTCGGGGTCTACTTTTCCTGCAAAAGTTGGAGGAGTTAGTTTAACATCAGGATGAATTACCCGGTTATAGGTGTGTTCATCTCCATCCTCATGACGTCTAGGAGGCATTCTTGGTCTCTGGTGAAGGCCATATGGCTCAAAGCCATCATCTTCTGCCTCTGGTTGCCGTGGAGGTCCTCTCGGCCTATGGTGATAGTTATGGGGTTGCGTGTCCTCATCTCCATCTGGCTGGGGTTCCTCCTGTTCGTGCCGTGTCCTAAGGTACTCAGGACCCTCAGGACGGTCTTGCTCAGCTCTCACGTGCCTTATGGCCTGGAATCTCACTGGTCTCTCCACGCTCTCCAACCTTTCGCCTATGGATGCGAGTTGGGTTTGGAGTGTGGTGAACATGGCCATCATGGCTTCAGCTGCGTCTCTATTCTCTTCTCCCATGTATGCTACAAAGAAAGAAGACAATTAGGTTACTCCTAAATTATTAGGAGAGTTTTCGTTTTATAGGGGATTTGAAAAAATGCAAAAAGGCAAAATTCCTAAGGAAAGGAAATTCGACCAAGAAAAAGGAAACCTTCTAGATGCTTATGCTTAGCTGTCCAATTTCGAAATATCTCCTCTTTCCTTTCTCTTTTCTTTTCCTTTTCTCTTTCTTTTCTTTTCTTTTCTTTTTAAATTAACTTAAAACTAATGGAAATAAGAATAAAACAAAAGGAAAACTCGTATGCAATGCAACAAGTGAATTCTAAACCCTAGTGATACACGTAGGAGGCTAGATGCACTCGGTTTGAAGTTTGAGGTTATTTTTTTTTTTGATTTTTTTCTTGAATGCGAATGAAACTAATGCAAGAACACAAAAGAAAACAAGCAAAAAGGATAGAAACAACCTGGTTTAGGAGCTTTAAGCTCTGATACCAAAATGATACAAGCCTTGATTCAAGGATGTATGCGCGTGGGCTGTTTGTAGAAGATTAGGTGAGAAACTCAACCTTAGGCTTCTGGATAGGGGTTTTCTGGTTGGTAAACGATGGAAGGGTGAAGTGAACCACACGAGGGGTGATGAACCTCGTGATAAATCACAAACTTAGAGCTAGGAGGGCTGGTCTCAACTAGGTTCTAAGCGCACAAGTCTCTCTTGAGAGAAAGCTCGTAGGGAAAAGTTCTACTTTATTAATAATCAAAAGGTTGTCGAACTACAATGCTGGAAGGAGCCTTATTAATATGCTCGACAGCTTGACCTTCTAGGGTCGACTCAAACAAATAAAAGGAAAGTTTACAAAAGTGCACAAAAGGAAAAGATACAAAAGTGCATAACCGAAAAAGGACCTATTCCTAAAATGTTTTTGACTCAAAATGTAAAGCAACTAGATCCTACCCTGCAAAACAGAAAGAGGCATATATTCGAATGTAAACTTACCTTAACTCACCTCACGGCCAAGAAATGGAAGGTGGCCGTCCTTGTGGCATGCACTCGCCTTGCTCCTAGTCTTCGACTTGGAGTAGGGTTAAATATCTTTGGACCCTGACCTCTCTTGCCACTAAAGCCCAAGTCTCTGATGTTCCTTGTGTTTTTGAGAAGCCTTTGGACTCTAATTTGCTCTTCTGGCCCATTGTCTTTAGCTGCTCTTCCTCTAGAAGCTTGTCGACCCATAAGCTGAATTTGTGGAAGAGTGCTCTAGATCTGCTTCTTGTTATTGCTCCTGGAGGTACCACTGGTGTAGATACTTCCTCTAAGTGCATTTCCTGGAGCTGGTAGCTCATTTGGTCCGAGTCCTCTTGTGTAGAAGTGGAAGTGTGCGTGTACTCGGCTGGATGGCCTGTACCGGCTGGATTGTGCGCGGTACTGGCCGGAATGACTTCAGGACCGGCCAAGTTGATCCCGGAGTCGGCGGTGTCATCAGGGGACCGGCGGTGTCATTCACGTCCCCAACAAGTGTGCCGGAAGCTTGGGCCTCTCCGCCGGCGATGTTGACCGGTCTGGTCCTATAGGTCGAGGGTCCGGCGGTACTGTCTGGTCCGGCAGGCGCGCCAGATGGTCCTGCTGTCTCGGGCAAGCTTCCTGGTCGGCCAGTCTGGTCTCCTGGCTGGATGTACGACCTGATGTCTTCATCACTATGGTTATAACCAAACACCAAGAATGCCCCCTAGACATCATGAGGATGGAGATGACTACGTCTACAACCGGGTAAACAATCATGATGTTAAATTAACACCTCCTAGTTTTGCAGAAAAAGTAGACCCCGAGGCCTATCTAGATTGGGAAAGGAGGATGGATCACATCTTCGATCATTACAACCAACCAGGCCCTAGGAGATTCTCCATGGCAGTAGCACAACTCACGGATAATGCCCTCATCTGGTGGGATCGTGAGGCTTCTGACAGAAGGAGGAGATTAAGACCCATAGACTCTTGGGTCGACATGAAGGATCTCATGAGGCAAAGGTTTGTCCCGCCTTATTTCCATAGAGATTTGCAACGACGTTTTCGTACTCTTAAGCAGGGCACCAGATCAGTAGAGGAGTACTATGAAGAGTTTGAGAGGCTAAGGAACAGGCTGGAGCTCAATGACGATGAAGAGACATCGATGGTGCAATTCTTGGATGGACTGCAAGAGAGAATCAACCGCAAGGTGGAGAGACAAATCTACAATGACTTTAAAGACTTGTTCCACCTATCTGTCTAGACTGAGCAGCACATCAGGCATAAGAGCCAAGACCTCCGCAGCAAGCCTAAGACGCCTTGGGCATCAAGCAATAGCCCCAAGCCCATAGACAAAGGCAAGATCATAGAGATCGAATCACGGTTCAAGAGCAAGCCTCCTGAGCAACCCCGTGACCAGAGAGAGCCTAGTAAGTCTTCTAACCCTCAGAGATCACGTGACATCACTTGTTTTAAGTGTAGGGGCCGCGGTCACATCTCAAGGGAATGTCCAAACAACCGGGTCATCCTGATCACGGAAGCTGGAGAGTATGAGTCCCAAGATGAACAGGACTATGAACCAGAAGGAGAATACGGTGACATTGAGTACCCTGATGTGGGGGAAGTGCTGGTCACTAGACGCATTCTCAGTGCGATGAGTCCCAAGATGAACAGGACTATGAACCAGAAGGAGAATACGGTGACATTGAGTACCCTGA